>VXAU01005847.1:38275-268376 GCA_013399695.1 Formicarius rufipectus
AGGCATGCCCTGGCTGCTCGCCCGCCTGCCCGCCCGCCACCGCACAGGTACGAGGCCGTGCTCGGTAGCTGCCGCCTGCCGCTGCTTCGTGGAGAGACGGGGGAAGGCGGCAGCGGGGGTTGCATCTCCAGGCAGGGACGTTTTACAGCTAGTCGGCCGAGGAGAAAACTTTCCAGAAACGCCGGAGAGGGAACTAGGGCCCTGCTGGTTGTGCGCCCCCGCCCCGGCGCCTCTGCGGGGGAGGCAGCGGGCTGCCCGGCGCCGCGGCCTGCGCGCCGCCCCCACCGCGGCGCCGCAACACCCGGAGGCTGCGAGGGAAGGCGGGCAGGGAGGCTGGCAGGGAGGGAGGGAAGGAGGATGGCAGGGAAGGCAGGGAGCGGCCGCCGTCACCCCGCCGCCCCCTGGGGCTCCCGAGTCCCGGCTCTTGCGCAGTGCGCGGAGAAATGGAGTTTCTTATGTTGTCTCCTCCTCCTTAAATATATGGTGGTGGAACAACAAACTGCGCACGGCTGGAAAAGTTACAGCTCTTACGAACTCGATCTGAAGTTTCAGTTAACCGATTGGTTTGTTTTGATTATGTTTTTTTCTCCCCTAAGCGTGCCTTGTGGTCAAGTAAAGGGAGTGGTTAACTGCGTGATTACATAGAGCACCTCGAATTTGTTTTTTCTTGGTATCTGCTGCTTACGTTTGATACTCAGCAAACTTTACGTTAGCGATGCTCCTTTTAGGATGTATTTTTACGAACATTTAAATGTGACTAAGTAAAGAACCAACTGAAGAATTGAAAATACAAAGTTGTCCGCGGGTTTTCGTTTTTTTTTAACCATTTTAAGTATTGTGCATTCTTTCAGAAAAAAAAATCATCTGGGATCTGTGGTACTGTGTTGTTCAGTTTGAATTCTTTTCTGTTTTGCTTTAACTTTCTAACGGCTTACTTGGTTTTAACCACAGACTCTAAGACCCAGACGATAAACTCTGTGCCAGAATTTTAATTCCTTCGGTAGTGTACCAATGACATGTTTGGGGTGGGGCAGTGTGTTCTGTGTAAGTTGCTATTGTTGTGCAAATACAGGCACACTTTCTCTTGGGGAACCTAATTACCCCATTACTGTCTTTGACTTTGTTTCTTTTGTCCTTTTGTTATTCTAAGGAAAAAAAAAAAGTTGTGTACCAGAAGGATAGGGTTGTCTCAAGGCAGGTTTTTATGACCATATATATCAGTAATAAAAAGCAAAAATATTGTATGAATATTGAGCATTTAAAAATGAAAGAGCATATGTGGGCTTGCCAGAGATGAGGGTTAATGTAGTTAAATTTAGTCTTTCTCTCATGAGTTATGTCTCAGCTTTAGGACTAATATTTCTGTGGTGTTCCATAGAACATGTGCCAGTGGAGTATGTTCAAAGCAGTCTTAGATATTTTCTTTTATTCATTTCTGAAGTACGCTGTGAGTGTTTCTTGTCAGGTTTGAAAGTGCTTTCACCAACATTTGAGGCTTGAAAATTGACAAGAGAAAACATCCTCCAGCTAGCATACTTACATTAAATACATTCTTGACAAAGGTCTGTTTGAAATTACTATCTGCAGGTGTATTTTCTCAGTTTTTGTTGGACTTTTTGAACTTAAGGTCAGAATGTGCACAGTGGCAACTTAAAAAAAAAGTCTGTACTTTTACCTCTGTTTTTCATGGTCCCAATTAGTAATAGTACTGTGAGCTAGTGATCTTTTTCAGGAGACTTTTCACTCTTCAGATGACTGAGAACATTTTTGCAAATTACTCATCAAGGAGCTTTGGTAGATTGTAAATATAGCAGAATTCGAAGACTAATACTGAAAATGGCTTTCTTTGTTTCTGACACTTGTAAAGGCATTACTTCTCAGCCGTAAAAACATTTTCCTGTTTGCCTCCACTTGGCAGAGAATGCATCCTATGTATCAGTTCAGGGTTTGAGCACCAAGGTCCATTGTTTAGAGGTGGGACCTTTGAGAAAATATTAATAAAAATAAGTTTGTTTTTTCAGAAATTGCACATTTTTCATATTTTCATTGATATTTTACTCTAAGTAACTTGTATTTAAAACAATCGTCTTTCCTCTTCCCCCTCTTCTTCCCTGTTTAGGTAAAGACAAGGCCTGTCAAGAATATGATGCATTCCTCTTCTTCTACTTGCCTCTCATTATGGCTTTTGTTTTTTAGAATTGAATGAGAAGGCAGTGTTCAATAACTGTGATTAATACCTGTAGTAAAACTCCGGGTATGAAAACTTAACCTATGACTTAACTTGGTGTCATGTATCAGTTTTCTGTACCTGAACCTTCAGTGGAATCTATGTATGTGGGAAATATTGATTTGACCTTGGGCATAGATGGCAATTGGAGTTTTGAGTGCAGTTGACTGCTCTCGTTTTCTGAAGACTACTGTCTTCTGCAGCAAATCCATCAGAAAAGGTCATATGTCTGTGCTGTAGTGCCTCCACTGTAGTCTGGCAGCATAGCTTAGCCTAACTTGTGTGATCTCCAATTTGTGATTACAGCTTTTGGCAGTTTGGAGTACATTCAGCTCCCAGCTGTTAGGCAGTCATTTCTTGGTGCTGATTTTAGTTTTTTGTAAGAGGGTAGGCTGTACGTTAGAGTAGTTGAGAAGATTTGAGCTTGGTGAAAAGCTGAAACAGCGATACGGTAGGAGTAAGAATTTCTAGAACAATATTTGAAGATGGGGGAGTATTACAGTATCATGCTAAAGTAAACTGCCTCTGCATGTGGAAAGGGATCTTACACTCCATGATTCCCCAGTGAAGTTTCTGGCACACCTCTCATTTTGCTAGGTCTCCTGGGATGCATGCAACAGTTTTTAGCAGACGGCTAGACAAACAACTAAAGCAGTGTGCAGAGGGGTTTTTTTTATTCTTTTGGGTCTAAGTGTTTGTATGAGTAATTAAGATGCAGCATTTCTGGTTCTGTGGTTTGTAGTTTAAACTACAAATTCCATGCCAGAAAGTTTTCAAGTTACAGTGGATTTACATGAGTATGCGAAGGCAAGATCTCAACTGCTAATGTGTTTGGCTTCTCTTATGTGAACTTAATAACTCTGGTATATGTTGGATGAAGATTTCACTCCTCTCCTCGTAGTTTTTTTTGCTTCATGTAAACCTGTTTATAGATTGAATCGTTGTTTCATCAGCTGACAGTAGTTAGAACAAGATAAAAGTTATTGCAATGTCCTGTGAAGTTGTGCAATACAGAACTCAAAGCAATAAAAATTTGCTTCCAAGTGCGGTAAGCTATTTAATGATGACAACCTGCTGTCATTACTAGTCAGCTCTTTTACTTTGAACATATGAATTTGATTAAGGTTAGCAGATTAAGCAAGTAATACAAATCCCTAACAGTGTAATTTCATGTTTTCTGTCATAGTGTAATAAAGACAACTCCTTTAGCCTCTGGTGTATCGTAAGTGCACCTATCTTTTTAAAGCCCCCTAAATCATGACCAGTTGGAGATGTGTGGGGAGAAGCAAACTATTTTTCCATGAGGACAAAGTTAGTCAGTTTTCCGTGTTGCTGTTTTGTGGGTCCACATTTCCTTTTCATCAGATCTAAGTAGTACAGTTTCCTTATTTTCCTCTACGTATCCAAGGCAGGGGATCTGGCCAAAATATCTTGGCTGAAGTTCAGTTTAGGCTGACAGGAAAGGAAGAAGTTATATAGGATGGTGAAGGGAACTAGCTAGAAGAATTATAAATGCTTACTGCTCCATCTGTTTTCAGACTCTGTGTGTGCCCTGTAAAAGCAGTCTGTAATCTCTGGATCTGTTTGGGTGTACAACTGGTCTTGAATTCCAAAGTAATGCAAATGGTTTGTTTCCTGCTGTGTTTTAGTTTGGGATCTTCTAATATTGCGTGCTTTTCTCATGTGAAAAAAATCCATGCCTTTGTTATCTTTGGGTTTGTAGCAGGTTTTTATTAAGCTACGTGTAATAGAAACACTGAACTGATGGAGACTCTGTTGTACATTTCGTTAGCTACATCTACAAAACCTTCTAGGTGCATATAAAAGAATAGTGAAGAAACATGCTTAGGGACTACTATTTCAAATTCTTTACAGTGTAGGTACTGACTGTTCTAAACCATTTGATCTAGAAATAGTTGAGCAGAGATCCTAAGTCACACCTTGAGCTCTTGGTTTTGTGGCACTTCTTTGTAGATGAGTCTGGCTAAAGTTACCTTGACAGCTCATAGATGCCTTTTTTCCTCCTGTGTCTCAACTCTGGTTGTGTCCAGCAGAGGTGGAGAAATTCTTGTAGACCGCAGGAAGAGCTGCATGATTCACCACAGCTAATTCAGTTGTCAGTGGTTCCATTTGGGATTTTTCACAAAAGAGATCTGGTTGATTATAAGTAAAACTAAGAAGTGATAAAGGCTTACAGTTCAAGAAAAGAATACATCCAATTTGAAGTCATATGAATACCAGTACTCTTACAAGACTTTGAGGAAACAGTAATATTGGACACTTGAGAAACAATTAAACAACATGCGATGCACTTGAGAATTAGGGCCAGCAGCCTTGTCAGTTGGAACAACAAGATGGAATTTATTTTTGTTAATTTCACTATAGCCTTGTAATCTGTTGGAAACATTTACTTCTGCTCTCTACCTGCCCTCTCCCCCACCCTTCTTTCCCCTCACTGTGTAGTTCTAACAGGCACTACTCATTAAAAAGCAGTCCAAACAAATAGGTCAACACTGGCTTTGGCATGGAGTTGACTTCATACTGCTTTTTTCATTGCAGCTGCCAACGTTTAGCCAAACTAATACCAATGCTGCCTGCATGGATCTTGGCCACTGTTGCACCTATTTTCTTTTTGTAGATTTTTGTTTGACTTTAATGAGACTTTGGTAAGGCCTAGAGGAATTAGGTACCTAGCTGTTCTGAATTTTAATGAGAGCAGGGTGCCTCATTTCCATGTTTCTTTTTTTAATACAATCTCAGACTTAATAAATACAAACTAAGCTATTTTTGAAACGTGTGAAAGCATATGCTTTTTAGCAGGTCCATTATGGGAATAGATCCTTAGTTGGGAGGGCTGTGTATAATGTGTTCTGTTTTAAGGCAGTTGTTTAATTCTGTGGACTGCTATTGCTAGGGAAAATTACTTTGTCTCTTTATTTCCATGACTGTCTTTGGATAGGATTTATTTTTTGCAATTAAGTAGTATTTTCCAGTGTTTTATGTTCCCCGATATAGATCTTAAAAGTAACCTTTTTTTCATGGTAGTATGTTCTTTGACAAACAAAATCTTGAATACCTATCTGTTTAAGACAATTCACACTTATGTGAGATTATGTGAATTTGTCTTCTCTCAAAAAAGAAGGTGAAGTAACTTGATCTGGTGTAAGTGGAGCAACATTCGCCTCTGATAGTTATTGTTTTTACAGTTTGGACAGTTGCTATTCCATTAAAAAGAATTAAAAAATTTTCAAATTTACATACAGAACATGTTTAATATATACATAAATCACAGTGTAACTAACGGAGATTGGAGCCAGTTAGTTTTTGTGAAAACTATGAGTTGAATTTGAAATAGAGATGAACAGAGGAGTAGATTTTGATATCCATTTTAAAACATAGGTGTAAATAGATGTTTTTATGAAATATTTTGGGATACTACATACTGACAGTAGTTTTGTAGTTGATTGTGTTGTGGTTCTGTATTCATTTTTTTGGATGATGGTGGTGATGTTAGGTACCTGCTTTGTTAAATGGATTGAATTTGGCTTACAACGTGCAGAGTAACTCAGCTGTGAGAGTGTCAGTATTAGATTTTGCAATGTATTGTGATGATTGACTCATGTGAGAACTATTTAGTGTGTGCAAATGTGTGTTGTCCTTCGTATAGTCATAAAGTAAGCCTCTTAGAGGAAGCTATGGTCTGGTATTTGCAGTTGTCAGCATTTGATGACTTTATTCCTTTTGTGGTAGTGCTCTGGAGGTGTAGGGAACTAATTGCTAAGTGTGGTGTTTTGAACCGAGGTGCTTCGTAGACGGCTCTGCGATTTACCTTTCAAGAAAACAGGATCTCAAGGTATCAAGTCATAGAATCACAGAATCATAGAGTATCTTGAAATTGGAAGTCACGAGGATCATTGAAGTCCACCTTCTGTTGGAAGTCCATTGAAGTCCACCTCCTGCACAGGACAGCCCCAAGAATCCCTCTACCTTCAAAGAATCACGTTATGTGCCTGAATGTGTTGACCAAATGCTCCTTGAACTCTGTCAGGCTTGGTGCTGTGACCACTTTACTGCAGAGCCTATTTCAGTGCCCAGCCACCCTCTGGGTAAGAACCTTTTCTTGATATTCAGCATCCAACCTCCCTCGTGTCTTGTCACTGTTCCCCAGAGAGAAGAGTTCGATGCCTGCCTCTCCTCTTCCCCTTACGATTAAGTTGTGACTGCAATGAGGTTTCCCCTCAGTCTCCTCTTCTTCAGGCTGAGCAGGCCAGGTGGCCTCAGCAACTCCGCATACAGCTTCCCCTCAAGGCCCTTCACCATCTTGGTTGCCCTCCTTTGGACAACATTCTCTAATAGCTTAGTGTCTTTTTTTGTACGGTGTCACCCAAACTGCACATGGGACTTGAGGCTGTCGCAGAGCAGAGCAGGACAATCACTCCCTCGCCCAGCTGGCGATGCTTTGCCTGATGCTCCCCAGGACATGGTCGGCCCTCCTAGCTGCCTGGGCACTGCTGACTCATGTTCAACTTGCCAGTGACCAGGATCCCCAGGTGCCTTTCCATGGCACTGCTTTCCAGCATCTCAGTAACAGCCAGGGTTACTGTGTCCCAGGTGCAAAATCCAGCACTGCCCCTTGTTGAATTTCATGTAGTTGGTGATTGCTCAGCCCCCTAATTCTTAGTGTCTCTCTGTAGAGTCTCTCTGCCTTTGAGAGGCAACAGCTCCTCCCAATTTTGTATCATCTGCAAACTTATTTAGTGTCCCTTAAAATCCTGCAGCCAATTCCTTAATGAAGTGGAGCCAACAGTGTGAGCTTAGAGCCCAGAAAGCCAGTCGCATCCTGAGCTGCATCAAAAGAAATGTGGCCAGCAGTTTGAGGGAGGTGATTTCCCTTATCTACTCTGCCCTCATGAGACACTGTGTGGAGTGTTGTGTCCAGGTCTGGGGTCCTCAGCAGAAGAAGGATGGATAGAGCACTTCTCCTGTGTAGGCAGACTGAGAGAGCAGTGCTTATTCAGCATAAATAAAGGGAGGTTTTGGGGACACCTAATTGCAGCCTTCCAGTACTTTAAGGAGGCTTATAAAAAGAAGGGAGAAGGACTTAATGGTTAGATAGTGACAGGACAAGGGGCAATAGCTTCAAACTGAAAGAAGGCATGTTTAGATTAGATGTTCGGAAGAAATTTACAGTGAGGGTAGTGAAACACNGAGGGAGGTGATTTCCCTTATCTACTCTGCCCTCATGAGACACTGTGTGGAGTGTTGTGTCCAGGTCTGGGGTCCTCAGCAGAAGAAGGATGGATAGAGCACTTCTCCTGTGTAGGCAGACTGAGAGAGCAGTGCTTATTCAGCATAAATAAAGGGAGGTTTTGGGGACACCTAATTGCAGCCTTCCAGTACTTTAAGGAGGCTTATAAAAAGAAGGGAGAAGGACTTAATGGTTAGATAGTGACAGGACAAGGGGCAATAGCTTCAAACTGAAAGAAGGCATGTTTAGATTAGATGTTCGGAAGAAATTTACAGTGAGGGTAGTGAAACACTGGGACAGGTTGCCCAGAGAAATTGCAGATCTCTGTCCCCGGAAGTGTTCAAGGCCATGTTGGATGGGGCCTTGAACAACCTGATTTAGTGAAAGGTGTGCCTGCCCATGGCAGGGGCATTGGAACCAGGTAATCTTTAAGGTCCCTTCCAACCTAAAGCATTCTGTGATTCTATGCTGATGAGCACTAGGCCTAAGATGGAGTCCTGTGGAACCCCACTAGTCAGTGGTCACCAGACTGATATTACCCCATTCACTGTTACCCTTTGTGACCAACCTGTGAGCCAATTGCTCACCACCCCATGACATGTTTATCCAGCTGTGTGCTGGACATCTTGTCCAGAAGGGTACTGTGAGACACACTATCAAAAGCTTTACTGAAATCAAAAAAGGTTCTATCACCTGGGTTCCCTTGATCAACTAGGTGGATGATCATAAAAGGAAGTTAAGTTTGGCAGGCAGTACTTTTCCCTCATGAACCTATGCTGGCTCTGACCAATGACTGCATTGTCCTTCACATTTTTGAGTACCTCCAAGAACAATCTTCTCCATAATTTTGCCAGTCACTGAAGTGAGGCTGACAGACCTGTAGTTTCCAGGATGATCCTTCTTGCTCTTCTAGAAAACTGGGATGTTAACCAGCTTCCAGTCAGCTGGGACCTCTGCAGATTCCCAAGACTGTATAGAAACCACTGAGAAAGGCCTTGAGATGACATCTGCCAGCTCTTTGAGTATTCTCCAGTGAATCCCATCAGCTCCCATAGATTCATAGGAATCCTGGATCAGCTAGTAGTTAATCATTCTCACAGCCATGATCCTCCAGCTCAGGGCACCAAGACCCCCTTAGTCCATTATTGGTGTTGAAGGCAAAGGCAAAGAAAGCGTGAAACATGCTTGGCTTGTCTCCGTTCCTGTTTGTGAGGTCAACCTTCCTCATCCTGTAACAGGCCAATGTTATTTCTGCATAGCTTTTTGCCACTAATGTATTTTAAATCCCTCTTTTCATTGTCCCCCTCAGTTCTGGGCAGCTTCACCTCCCGTTGAGTTTTGGCCACACAGATTTTCTCTCTACAGTGGCAAACAGCTTCTGTATTCCTCCCACATCATCTGACCTTGCTTCCACTGAGCATACACCTCCCTTTTTTGGCTCTACCTTCAAAGAAGATCTTTGCTCAGCCAAGCTGGCCTTCTGTCTCACCTGCTTGACTGCTGACATTTAGGAACTGCCTGTTCTTGTGCCCTTTGGAGGTGGTGCTTAAAAAGTGACCAGCACTGATGAGCCCCAGCACCTTCAGAAGTGTTTTGCCAGGGGACCTTATTCAGTAGTGCCCTGAGCAACCTGAAGTCTGCTCTTCTTGTGTCCATGGTTGAAGTTTTGCAGGCACATTTTGTCCTGTCAACAGAGATTTTAAACTAGGATTGCGTTGTGGTCAGTGTGGCCAAGAAGGCCACCAAACACTTTACTCACAAGACCCTCTCTGCTAACAATCATCAAATCAAGGAGAGCATGTTATCTAATCAGCTCCCTGAATCATGAAGTAGCATCCAGATGTTCTAGGAACTTTCTGGACATGTTTGTTCCAGGTGTGTGGTGCCAGGTGTGTTGTCTGCAGTTAACATCTGGCAAGTTGAAGTAAACCATAAGGAGGTGTCCGTTAGTTCCTTGAAGAATTAGTGTCATTGTCTTGGCTAGGTGTCCTACAGTACACTCCTGCAATGACATCAGCATTGTTTGTTTATCCCTTAATCCTAACCCACAGGCTCTCAACTGTGCCACTGCCAGCTGTAAGCTCCATATGTTCCAGATCCTCGATTACAAACAATGCCACTCCTCCCCTTGCCCACCCTGCCCATGTCTCTTGAGAAGTCTATATCCATCTATCATGGCACACCAGTCACAGGACTCATCCCATCATGTTTTGCATATGCAGGCATGTCATAGCTCTGGGACTGAACCAAAGCTTCCTCTTGCTTGTTTGTCATACTTTGTGTGTTGGTATAGAAATATTTCAGTTGTAGTTCATTGTGTCCGACAGCACGTGGAGCATATTGAGCGCTCAGTTCCTCAAGTGTTGGCATGCCATCCCACTGCATATCACTGCCAAACCTTCTTTTGTCCTTTCCTCCCTTCCAATCTAGTTTACAGGTCTATCAGTGAGCCCTGCTAGCTCTCATTCTAAAACACTTTTTCCCCCCTCTGAGGAAGTTGCATCTCTTCAGGTGTGAGTAGTGATTAGACCGTATTGGTGCTGTATAGACCATGCCATGATTAAAACCCCTCAATTTCTGCTGATGACACCAGCTTTGGAGCCTAGGAGGTTGCAGTCTTCAGTGTGGTTTGGGTCTGGTCTGCAATAGCAGGCCGTCCATTGCCCTTAGAAGGGAATCATCTATGACGGCTACCCTTCTTTTTTCCTTAACATGAGCAGCTGTGATGAGAGGGGTAGGCTCTCTTGCCCAGCTGGCCCCTCCATTGCAGAAGCGCCTTTGTTTCATCATTTGACTGTTCCAGTGCCCTCATGCCGGTTGTAGAAGGTATAAGTCCTATTTGTCATCCTCAGGTTTTCAGGAGGAAGAGCCTTCCTCCTGGTGTGGGGAGTGGCTAGTTTCTACCATTCATGTTCAAGAGACCTCTCTGACTTACTGCTTCACAGGATTCTGCATCCATGTACTGGTTTAGAGTTAAACCAACAGGAGAAATGAATCCAACCCAGAATGGGATTGCAAGTCAGAATAACAATTTAATAAAAAAATCACAAAATACACTGATACAGGAAGAAAATTTTGTTTGTGCCACAAAAACAAATGTACAGCCCAGCACAGCGGGGCACAAGCAGAATGGTGCTCACCAACCCCTGTGCTGAGCACCACGTGGCCCCTCTGAGTTCAAAGTAAGAAGAAAGGAAGAAGCCTGCTGGCAAAAATGATGGTTGCAGTCTGGTGGCAATCTTAGTCCAGTCGAGGCTCTGCTTCTCCTCTGGATCTGACGAGAGCTCCCAATCCCACCACCCCAAGCTTATATCTGCTTGGGCTCAGATGGGAACGCACAGTCCCTCCCCCAGGGTGGAGAGTTTCACAACGGGTGATTTACTCTGTGAGGTGAACAATGGCATATATTTGGCATCCCTGATGGCCCATGAGCAGACATGACCCCTCAGGTGGGTGTGGAAGCAGGAAAACTTCCTTATCTCACTGAAGTTCCTAAACACCCAGCTTGTAGCCTGAGGGGTTGGGTGTGCCCTGGGCAGCTGCTGCAATTGGGCCACTGTGAGCAGTTTGTGAGAAAAATTGCATAGAGGGTTTAGAATACATACCCACACAGTGACAAACTGATCCTGGCTACTAAAACCAGGACAGTCCACCAGCATCTTCACTTCAGTGGCACTTTGAGACTCCTGACACTGTAGCATCTCTGAGAATAGCTTGTCAAGCTCTTGCTCATTGTCACAAATACTATGCAGCCTGTTCACTTCATTTTGTGGCTCCTTAACCTGGTGACACAGCTCAGTGACAACAGTACATCATCTGTGAAGAGAATGATTGTCAGCCATATGGAGAGGCAGCCTGAATCCGGTAGAGCTACATCTACCATGGGAAGGTCTGACTGGGTGGCTTCCAGTGCTGCTGATTCAGTGAATCTGGCAGCTGTGGGTGAAAGAGCTCTGTGGCATGTCAAAACCATACCTGTGTGAGCATATGCTAGTAAGATTGCATTCGTCTTCATCAACTGTTTTCCACCAACTGGGTCTGTTCACTGCCTCTGTTGGCAGCTCCCCAGAGGTCTCGAGAGCTCTGTCAGCATGCCCTGGTTGCTCTCGCTGCCTCCAGACGCCTTATAAAGGATGGGAGCAGCTGCCATCCTTGTTGGCTCTACATGGAGTCAGCCTTTCTAGGGGAAGCTGCTGGCTCCACCTGGGTGTCAGTGCTCTCCTGCTGTTCTGTTCCTCTGGTTCTAGCCATGCTTGTTGCAACACATGACTCTGCACTAGAGTTGCTGGCCTCGACAAAGGTCTCTAGGGGGTTATTAGGCCACATACAGATCTGCTGCTGTGACTGCTGGCTCCATGTGGGTCTTGATGTTCTTGGGCTAACAGAAAAAAAAAGATAGAAAACAGTCCTAATAACCCTTTTAGTGTTTGTTTTGCACCATAATCATGAATTTCGTTCAGGCAGTCATAGCTGTTTAGAGAGAGATTTTTGAACATGTAGGTTACAGAGTGTCTTAGTTTAGAGAGCTTAGGAAAAAAAAAATTATAACTAAAACAGAGGGACAAATCTTCAAATTCTAAACAAATTTTAATTAAGATATGATAAATGGAAGGATAACAGCTCCTAGCTACAATTTATATATATCTATACATATATATTTAAGATAAACAAAAACAACCAGAACTAAATGAGTAAAATAGAAGAAAAACCTGAGCAAAAAACCCTTCCCTCCCCCAGTCTCTGTCCCTGGTGGGCACGGAGGTATTTTACAGACCGCAGGTGATGAGATGAGTAACCGGTGCTGGGTCGCCCCCGGGGGGGTTGGTGGATGGGAAGAAAAAGGACAACTTTGGCGTGTCCCTCCGAAGAGCAGTTGAAATCCTCTGCTGGTGAGAGTGATGGTTGCCGTCTGGTGGCAGTCGCAGTCTGCTCATGGCTCGGGTCCTCTTCTGGATCTGAAGAGAGCTCCCTAGGCCCAAAAATCCTCTGCTTATATTCACCTAGGCTCCGCCCAGTCCNAGCCTGAGGGACGTGCTGTCCCTTAGACAATAGCTGCTAATGTGCCATTGTGAGCAGTTCATGGGAAAAAATGGCATAGAGGCTTTAGAATACACACCCACACAGTGACAAACTGATCTTGGCTACTAAAACCAGGACACAGAGGTGCCCAGCTCTTTCCTGCTTTTACTAGTGCTGTACTTGACCCTGCATGACGTGTCTGATGATAACAAGTCAGGTCAACTGGCACTGTTTCTGGTGGATGTTTCTCATAGCGTAACAAGTGATTTTGTTCTGTGAGTAACATACAGACATATAGAAATGGATGGAACTATCAGGATCCTTATGCTTCAGGTGGGCTTTTAGGAGGATGGTCGAGCTAATGGGCAGCATTAAGGGTCATTTAAGCCTTTTCTGCTGATGACAGCTTGCATGTATGTGCATGTCTGTAATAATTGCCAGTAGATTTTATTGGATTTTTTTTCATTCCCCTAATGTCACATAGAAATTGTGGGTTTGTGTTTGTTGTTTTTTTTGTTATTAGAGCTATTCTGCTAATTGAAAAGGAGACAGAAAATAGATGTCCACGCCTACAGACCCTGGCGCCATGCCTCATCCTGGTCCTTCCCCTGGACCAGGACCTTCACCTGGACCGATTCTAGGACCTAGCCCAGGACCAGGGCCATCTCCTGGCTCCGTTCACAGCATGATGGGGCCAAGTCCAGGTCCACCCAGTGTCCCGCATCCAATGCCAACAATGGGACCTACCGATTATCCACAGGAAGGCATGCATCAAATGCATAAGGTAATAGCTTACAAGTGAACCTTATTTCCCTAAACTTCTCTCCACTGATGAAAAAAACTACTTACTACACTTAGATCTGCATAATTGCTACTACACGTCATGTATTACCTGCAAAACTTCAGCTGCACTCCTACTTCAGTCTTTATTGCTAAATATTATTAATATATAGGGTTAAACACAGTTTCTTTGTTCTTTGTAGACTACCTTGAACTGTAGAGTTAGTAATTTGCAAATCTTCATTTGTAAACTGTACTTCTCATTGAGATACATATTATTGGGGAGAAAAAATTAGTTACAGTGTTAAAACCTTAAGGCTGTCCATTCTAACCACTTTTTTTCTTTTTCCTTCATGTCTGTTTGAATGTATCATTTATTTTTTTCTGGGATGATTTTTAGTTTTGCATGAAATTATTATTTTTTTAAGAGAAAAATTGGTATTTTCATCCCTTAAAGGATTTGTTCTTACAAATTTGTTTATTCCTCCTTATTGAAAATGTATTTGAAAAATGTGGTTTTCAAGTTATTTTATAAAGGCTCCATCTTACAGTGGAATGTAAGATGAAACTGTGTCATCTAAAAGGTGAATAAAATTGGACTTCAGTGGTGGTTGTAATAGAGTTAAAATGGCATGTGTGCTTGGACTGTCATTAATCTTTTTTGGGGGGGAGGAAAGTGCTTGTGTGAAAATTCTTTTGTGAGAACAGTCTCTTCATCTGTTGTCATTTTTGTTTGATCAAATTCATATTAAAACTAATTCCAGGCAGTAGAGACATGATACTATGTGAAGAACTATGTAATGTTTCTAATAGCACAGACAGCTGAAGTGGAGACCATTTGTGCCTGTTTGTGCTTAATTCTTGTTGTCTCTGAGAAATCAGTACATGCAGTAACTTTTTCATTTGAATCTTGAAGCATGTGATGTAGCTGTTAGCGAGACATTTGCAATGGAAATTTCCTCATCTGTGGGGTCAGTTACATCCCAGTCTTCCGGAACCCTGTCCCCAAACATCATAGCTGGGATTCTTACACTCTTCAGTTATTTCATATATTTCTATTTTTAAGAGGTTCTGTACCTTTAGAAGAAGAGGGTGGCACCAGGAATTTTCCACAGAATGGTTGAATGTCCCACACATCGTATTTTTAACTGATACATCCTATTATATAAGCTTTTTAATCCTGTATTATAATTAGAAACAAACCAACAAGTGTCTTGCCACAAAGTTCTTTCAGAGACTTCAGAAAGCATCTCAGAAAGTTCTGTGAGTAGAAATTCTCCCATTGGAATGGTATTGAAATGTTTTGAAAAATGCTCCAGGAAGAGTCTGGATAGCTAATTCCAAGATGACCAGTCAGTATAACTGTAGCAAATTACTCTCCCTTTTTCTTACCTTGATTCTGATAATGGAAAAAAGACTATAACTTAACAAGTCTTCATTTTAGTAGTAAAGCCTTTCTGTCCTCTAGTTTCCCACTTCTCGGTTTGCAACATGTCTTCCTGTGTGTATGACTGAGCTAGAAAATGGAACTGTTGGGGTAATAGGGGTGAAAAAAAGTAAAACTGAAATAAAATCTTGGTTGATTTTTCAGCCTAGGTGAGATTTCAGGTCTGTTTTCCTATTCAACCCCAAAAACAGTGTATTGTGATAACTGAAGGATCTGTTTAAGAAATGCTAGGGAAGGGTACATTCAAACAATTTTGCAAATATGTGTGTTGTTCAGTGTAATCTAAAAAATGGTTAGCCACATGCAGTTTGACCAAATAAACATTTTCCTTTGCTCAGTGCTGTGTAAACCAGTTTGAATTTCAAGTCATGATGTAAGAGAACACTTTTTTTCCCTAGTGAAATGCAGTAAAAAATATGAGATTGCACAAAAAGGTATACTGCTTGTGGTGTACAAATCCAGTATATGCAATGGGATGTGGTTCTTTTAAAATCCACAAACTCATCAGTGTAACAACATCGTTTTATATTTGATGTTTGACTAGCTTACAAATAGTAACATGGTGCATGAAAGTTTCTAAAAATCTAAAGTCTCAATCAGTAGCTAAAACACTGATTGAAACAACTTCATATTAGTAAATCCTATTTCCTAAACCCTGTTTACTTAACAACTGTTAATATGAAAATTAAGTACTGTATATTGACTTAGTAACCAGAAAACCCTTCCACAGGAAAATTTACTATTGATTAACATAATTCAGTTTTGACAGAAACCATAAATCCGCTATCTTTCATGCTAGTTTCTTAAGTAGTCTTTTGAGGATCAATCAAGTTTCCAGGAAAATACTTAGAGTTCCAAATTTTACTGAAGTGTATCTTGGATTCATGACAGCTGCATTTAAGGAGAGGTGCTTAAGTCTGTTTATTTTAACTGCTAAATGGGCAGATTATAACAGTCTCAGAGAGTCCCATAAGGAAAAAATATTTGGAAAGTGGAAGATATTAAAAGAAGCCAGTGTTACATTAGTTGCCCTAATCTTACTTTTCCTCAGCATCCACAGAAAAGCACATCTGGAGACAGAACATAAGGTAACATGATTTTAGTCTCAACTGATAAGGCCTTTGACACAGTTCCCCACAACATCCTTCTCTCTGATTTAGAGGGGTGAGAAAGTTATTGGCACAGTCACATCCATAGTGTAGTGGTCAACAGCTCAGAGTCCTGGTGGACATCAGGGACATGTGACTGTCCCCCAGGGACCCAGTCTTATTTAATATATTCATTAGTGACATAGACAAAGGGATTGAGCTCAACATCAGCAAGTTTGCATGTGACACTGTGCTGAGGGGTCTGGTTGACACATTTGAAGGAAGGGCTGCCATCCAGAGGGATCTGGACAAACTTGAGAAGTGGGTCCATAGGAGTCTCATGAAGTTTGATACAACAAAGTGCAAAGTGCATCACCTGGGTTGGGGCCACCCCTCATAGCAATACAGGGCTGGGTCTTGAGCAGATGGAGAGCAACCCTTCTGAGAGGGACTTGGGGTTGCCAGTGCAGGGGAGTTTGAATGTGAGCCAGCAGTGGCACTTGCAGCCCAGAAAGCCAGTTGTATCCTGGACGGCATCAAAAGCAGCATGTCCAGCAGATCAAGAAAGGGGATTCTGCCCTTCTACTCTGCCTGCATCATTCCTCATCTGGAATGCTGCATGCAGCTCTGGGATCCACCAGCACAGGAAGAACACAGACTTGTTGAAGTGAGTCTAGAAGTGACCACGAAGATGATTTGAGGGACGAAGCACCTCTCCTATGAGGAAAGGTTGAGAGAATTGGTTTTGTTTTGCTTGGAGAAGAGGAGGCTTTGGGGTGACCTCTTTGTGACCTTCCGGTACCTGAGGCAAACCTACAAGGAAGTTGGAGCGGGGCTTTTTACAAAAGCATATAGTGGCAGGACAAGGGGGAATCATTTAAAACTGAAAGAGTAGGCTTAAATAAGATTATAGGAAGAAATTCTTCACTATGCTGAGGCACTGGAATAGGTTGCCCAGGGATATCTCATCCTGGAAGTGTACAAAGTCAGGTTGGATGGGGCTCTGAGCATCCTTGGCTAGTGAAAGGTGTCCCTCTCCATATAAGGAGGGTTGGAACTAGATCTCTGAGATCCCGTGCAACCCTATTCGTTCTATAATTCTATGATAGAGCCTTCTGAATGCTCTTATGCGCTAGCTGGGCCACATGATTTTAACTGCTTAACTCTTGGTTACAACAGCAGTATAGGTTTTTAAGTTGTGTTCTCGCTTGAGGGATGGATATAGTATTTGGTTTATTTTCTCTTTTAATTATAACCTGGTGCATAATCACTCGTGATTTTGTAATGGGGTGTACTGTAAGTGGTCACTGACTGCAGAAGAATTACTGTGTTGTCATGGGTAATGTTACTGGTTTTGGAGAACAAGAGGAAAAGTGAGGGAGAGAAAAAGTTCTTCACAGAAAATAGTTTTTGCTGAATATGTTAGTTGTCACTCAGATGTTCCATTAAAACAGAAGGCAAATGGTTTCCCGTTTTTTATATTGTTGGCTGATAGATCTGTGCTCATCAGACATTCTGAGACTCATAAAAGTTCAGTCACAGTCCTAGAGGTGTAACACCTTTTTACCGGCAGGCATGTTTTCTGCATTTTTTTTGTTTGTTTTTTGTTTGCTTGGGGTTTTTTTTAGGTGTGTCCTCATTAATTAAAAAAGAAAGGAAATATACATGTGAACCTTGAAAAATCAAGAGAATTCATGTAAAATGGTGACTTAGTGATTTGTAAGAGATAACAGAGTTGTTGACTGATTCCCTACTGCAAGTTCAGCCACAGTCAGACTGGTTGTCCAACAGTGGTGCTTTCAGTTGTGCTGTGTAGTTATTTGACAGCACATTAGTGTTTGGTCTGTGTAATTTGTTTGGTTTAGAGGATGCATAATATAGAAGAAATCTAGTTTGATTCTTAATCTGAGTTTTTGATTTTAAGGCTGTTATTTTGTTTGGTTAGTTGCTTTTTAAGAAGGTAGATGGAAACAAAAGACACCATAATCTGATAGTTTACCTGGAAATAGGTCAAACTGTGATGCAGTACTCTCTGTAAGAAAACCTTTGTTACTAAATTCAGAGTAAAAGCACTGTAGGCAAAATGTTCCATATGCATTAGACACTTAAGTGCCAAGTATGTTGTTGTGTGCTTGCATACGGTTGAAGTTCACCCCTAGTTCTGTGTTCTAGAAGCACTGTTTATTTATCTGGCCTATTCACTGCTTTTTCTTATTTACAGGGATCAGTCAAAACAGTAACATCTACTCAGAATTGAATGTCTCAACTTCCTGTTTCCCTTCTGTCATATTAAAAGAATAAAATAAAGAAGTACTCCCATGTGCTAGTAGTGCTTTATTGGTAGTATAGGTTACTTTCTTGTCCCAAGATAAGAAAGTCATTGTGGTAGACAGCTTTAGTAATTTAAACCGGAATGAAGAATTTAGAGAAATTACATTGTATGTAAGATACCTTGTGTGGTTTTTTTAAGGTGTTGCATAGATTTGAAATTATCATCTAACCCTGTAATCATACAGCGATTCAGAAAGTTACAGAAAATAACTTTTTCAGCTTTTATAGTCCACTGCTGTCCTCTGCTAAATTGTCTCTCCTATTTTTAAAGATTTTTTTCTATAGTCAATAGAGGTCCTTTTAGATGAAATACATTATTGGAAATACCAGTCTCCATAAACTAGCAATAGTGTGATCATTAAAACTAAGTTCAGCTTCAAAGAAGTTTATGCTATCTTCATATTTTTTATTCTTGCTAGCAAACTGATAAATGAGTTCTAATGAATTTAGAACCTCTGTGTGTGGGAGGTTTTTTAAAGTTATCTTTATGAAAGACCACATACTTGTTTTTGTCTTCACTGCTTCTCATAATGCCAGCTCCTTTCCTCACCCCTCTATATGCTGGTACTTCTAATGCAGGCACACAGTGTCCCATCTTAGTCACATCAGAGCTGCCTGGATTCACAGAGGTTTCATGGCTGCCACCTGTTAGTGCAGTGAAACCCATCCCTTCAATTATATCACATATGTATACAGCTAGAGCCAATATGTTCTGGAAGTCATATCAAATGTCCTGCACTGTCTCCTTCTCCTCTTGGTGGCTCTAAAGATTTAGTCCTGGACACACAGCATAACAAAATGTATCCAGCTTTACAGGTGTTTTGGTTTCTGTAGTATTCAAGGTCCTGCAGGCAAACTGTGAACTGAGTATTCTCTTCTGTGTTGGTTTTCTCCCTAAGTAGGGTCAAAGAGAGGGAATGGGATCTTCATGCCTCAAAAGGGCATTGAGATTTACTTAGTTAGCAAAGTGGAGCTATTTTAAATGCATCAGTCATCTGTCTCTGCATTTCAACTCCATATCTGTAGTTCTTGTAGTAAAAAATAGGTTCTTGAGTAGTGGTCTTTTTTCAGATACAAGTTTTTTTCAAAAGTATTTTTATACTGTCATGACAACTAAATGATTTAATAAAACATGAAAAATCCATTTTACTACTCTTTTTTTTATAACTTTCCTTATTTTAACCCATAGTTCTGATACAGAAAAATGACAGTTGAAATCCTTCAAAAATGTTGATGAACAACAACAAAAAGAATTCAATGTGTTTTGAAGGTACTTTCATTCAAATCTGATGATTACAATGGCAAGTAGAAAATTCATATGAAATGTTTACAAATTGAAATTTAGAATTGTTTTTTACTTTGTAGAAAGGACAACCTTTGTTTAGTTCTGTTTAAATGGAGTCATGTGAAACCAATTACACAAAACCAAGAAATGTGATACCCTTTTTTCCTGTGAGTTGGTGTAGCTTCTTGTATGCTCTTTTAGTTAGCTCTCTGTACTTTGCAGTGGAGTAAGTTAACTCTTTTTGTAAAGAACCCTCAGTAAATAGGCATTTAAATTAAACAGACAGCAAGATCTCCATTCACATTAGGATTTGCAAGAGCAGTATTTAGTGTGCATTTGTTTGAGAAGAGCTGTGTACTTCTGTAGAGAGAGGCCAAATAAGCGATGCCAGTGTGTTTCTTCCTAATACCAAGCCTTGCAGAGCTTTGAGTTAGCAATTAACAAGCCTAATCTTTTCTGTAATTAGGGATATGATGTAATTTTTGCTTTCAGGTAAAACTACACTATTTTCTTAAGATACCTTCTGATGCTGCTTTTCCCATATTTGCATTTTCAGATTCCTTCAATTTCTCTTGTGGAGCTTTTTTTTAGTGCCCAACATGTCCTCAGCATGTTTTTTGGGCACTTGGACCTGTTTTGCATTTCAAGTACCATGGGAGCTGTAGTTTTTGAGTAATGAATGAGGTGACAGGAGCTGTAGGGAGCACCACAAGTGTTCTTTTCCCTTCCTTGTCTCCCTATCCTCCTTTTTGCTGGCAAAGAAGAGGTTACCTCCTGCAATGTTTTTGGAAAGAAACAGTGTTTGAGACATTCCAGTACAGCAATGACTGAAAGGGCAAAGTTTGTGCTAAAAATAACTGAAGCCAAGCCACAGGCTGTACTTCCATAAGTTAGTGTGTGTTACTGCTTTGTAATATGAGCCCAATACAGTTCTTGTATTTGTACTTGCTGAACAGTTCGCAAGGAGGAGGGGGGGAAAACCAAAGCAAAACAAACAAACAAACAAAAAAAAGCAAACAAACATAAACCAAAACACAAAATAGAAACGGGACAAGCAGTCTAATGGTGTTCTGTACTTCCCCAGGGAAAAGTTCTCATTGTTTTTATTTTGAATGACTGCTAAGAGAAGTTTTTATTCTTCTTGTATTTATTTAGATTTTAAGTTAAGGACCTTTGGATTTTCATGGTGAATCTGTATACTATCTCTGTGTAAATACTTCTTTTGTTTTCACAGTCTGTTGATGGCTTGCATGAAAAAGGAATGGTTGAAGATGTTCATTGTGGCTCCATGAAGAATATGCGACCTACTCATCCTGGAATGGGCCCACCTCAGAGTCCAATGGACCAGCATAGCCAAGGTTTATCCATACTGTGCATGCTATGTGATTTTTGGGGTCCCTTTGCTCCACAAAGAGTCTGTAGTTCCATGTAACATATTTCCAATTATATCCTTTCAGCTTTGTTCGGAAAGGCTGAACAGGGCAAGTAGAATAACTAAATCCCTTTGCTTTCTGGAGTCTCCGTCAGCCATGTAGTGAAAAAAAAACCAAGGTTCAAGTCTGTGGCTGGAGGAAGTAATTTCAGTTCACATCTCTAAAACAGAACCAAAACAAACACCTAGTTACTTTGTATCTTATGTGGGTATTGAAAATGTAAATGCATTAGAATGTGAATTATTTTAATCCTTCAGTGAAGAAATTTTAAGATTAAAGGACCCAAACAAACCTGGAGAAAGTACTTTAATACCCGTGAAGTTTGATCAAGTGCTGCTCAAAGTTCTTTCCAATGTTTTTTATGCCAGCAAATAGAAACTTTTTAACACATTACTGTGTGCCTTCTTTGTATCCTATAGCCTCCAACATAAAAGGACATGAGCAGTTTGGTATGTTGGAGGTTTAACTGAATAAACCTGTTAGTATTAAGAAGTTTAGCAGATAAGGCTTTGTATATTGCATGCTTAATTATATTACAGCATCACCTGAAGAATCCCAAATGAAATTAGGCTCTTGGTGTGACACACTCTATACAGACCTATTAAGAGGCAACCCTTGTTTGTTGTATTTGCATATTTACTACATAGGATAGGAAAAATGTTGCAAGCAAAAAACCAGCTACAGATCCGCAAAGCAACTGAACCCAGACTGCTTTGTGACTTTTCGATGGGATGTGACTGAGGCACTAGATTATAAGTTATCAGATGAATCACAGTCTAGGACCCTGATAATTTGAAAGTAATAATAGATAAAAAGATAATTTGTCAGTTAAGTAAAATAGAACTGACTTTGCAAAGACAAAGTCTTCATCAGATAAAATTTTCCCATTGATTTCAATAAAATGTAAGCGCGATCATCTGTGAGAAAAATTTTACTTGTCTTTGTATTTAGGGGACACTTTAGCGTATGATGAAATGAACAGAGCATTTAAAAGATGATTGTATTTGTAGCAGCTCTGTCAGGCCAAAGACTACAGATCCCTATTCTCTTTTTGGTGTATGCTGTCAACTGTTACAAGGTAAACAGAGATTACTGGAGTTCTGATGTGAAGCAGATTTTTAAAAGAAGTGGTCGTAAAATCCACATGTCCTAGTATTTCAAATACCCTTCTTGAATTATAGAGGAATGTTTTAGCTTCTTTTGTCTCTCCGTCTCAATTTTTTTATTACACAGTTATTCCACAAAGAATAATGATAGCACTTGAGGCCGTTCTAATAGCTGTTAAGCAAAGTCCTATTTTCTAACTTTGTACTTTTCCCCTATTAGTTTACAGATTCAAGATAGAAAACCAGGTTCCTTAATAGTCTTTCAATCAACTGAATACTTTCTGTTTGATTTCCTATGATTTTGGAGATGTGTAGGACACTTGTGTTTTTACAAGTTTTATGGAAATAGGCAAGGTGGTAAAAGAGTGACTTTACCCATGCCCACACTCATGGCAAAAGAGCAGATATTTGAGAATATGTGCAGAAATGCCCAGTAATTCTTCAAATTCTGGAAAAATCTTCAGTTGTGTATGGGACATTGTTAGTAAACAAGATTTACTATAATGTTCACTTCCTTATAAATGTCTGATAGATGAGCTTGTGGCACACAGTTACATGCAATTTTTAACAATATGAGTGTCAAATAGAAATTAGATCTTTCTAGTTCTAGGTCTGTGTTGTCATGGCATATTGTTTGTAGGCCTCAAGTTGAAGTACATATGCACTAATTAATATCTTTTGGAGGCATTTTGGGTAAAGTAACTGAAGAAGTTCAAAACCCCCGGAAATGGATCACCCTGAACTTTGGCCATTAATTTGAAGCATAAGCAGAATGGCCATTTATCAGTTAAATATTGTTCTAGGTAAAATCAAAGAACGTTGTCTTCTAATTCTATATGATGTTGTCTATAATTCAGGTCATCAAGAGTGGTTTTATGGAAAAATCAGAGAATCATAGAAACATAGCATGGTTTGGGTTGGAAGTAAAATCAATATAACGTACACCGTATATTTTAAGGTAGTTAAATGACAGCTATTAACTCTGGAAGATGGTCATCCAATTGTGGATTTTCTAGTTAATCTTACAGAATTGATCTGTTTTGGTTTAGTACTGTTCAGTGTATTTGTGATATGGATAGTGGTTTAAAATCAGTGCTGGTAGAATTTGCAGATAGCACAGAGATTTAGTAGTAAATAATGAACAAGTTGGTTAAAAAGGCTGACCAGAATCTGAGGAGAATGTGCTTATTTTACTAGTATAGATTTTAGCACAGCCAACAGCATTACATGTGTAGGAGCAAAGTGGTTTACTGTGTAATGGTATAAACTGTATCATACAAAGCAGAAAAACTGGAAAGAGTTTTGGTTACTTACCTGGGATTTTTTCTTTTTTTAAAAGATAGTTACTAAGTTAAGGTGTGCAACTTTATTATTTAGTTTTTGGATATATTTTTTATTGGTGCTGAGTGAGATACTAGTCATGTAGAAAGACTGTGTTACTAGACCAGACAGATTGATTCATTTTTATTGCATGTTGCGATAGGGTGATTTTCAGGATTCTAACATTAATTTATGGGGAAAAATGCTATTAACTAATACCTTTCTCCTTAGTAGTTACTCCTTTCCACTCTTGATGCCAAATTGGAAAGGGTAACATTCCTGACTCTTTTTGGTGACAAATTTTCTTTTCTTGAACTTACATACAATGATGACCCTGTTTAACCTTAATACCTTTCTTTTGGTGCTCTTAGGTAAATGACAGTAAATCCATCACTCCTACTTCATACTTAGCTGTTTAAATAGTACGCTTAGTGCACTTAAGTGAATCTGAATTAGGTTAGAAACTGGTTTCAGCCTCTGTGAATCAACTGTGGTGAAATTTGCAGTGTTTGTACAAGCAGTATGAAATTTACTGGAAGTTGTTAAGCTGTTAAACTTTTACACAAAGGATTAAAATTATGGTTAGATTTGACTTTGTAAGAGGACTGAGCAGAAGTTTCAAAGACAAGCCAAATATTTATATAAAATGAAATATTTATGTTACAAAGAATTCATAAAAATACATAAATGGACTGAAGTTATCAATTTATGTATTTTTCCAGGATTTGGAACAAATTAAATGAAATTACTGTGATACAGCTGTGACGTGCAGACCAGTTTGAATTGATTGGCTGTCTTTGCTTGCTGTTTGTACGTGGAAACATAAGGGCTGCGGAAATTTCAGATTCTGGAACTTGATCTGTATTTTAATTATCATGCAGTATGTGTTGAACTTCCTAAAAGACACACCATTTAAGTTTAACTTAGAGAATTTGCTAAGACACTGCTACTTCATAGGTGATGTTCATTGTCCTACTTAAATTAGTTTCACTTCCTTTTCTGAATTCTTTCGGGCTTTTAAAGATGAAAAAAAGATCTGTCATCTTATTCATCTACCTGCCAATATAAGACCTCTCAACAGTTGTATTTCTACAGTCCTAGTTTTAAATGACTTGAAAGCATGTGACCTTTCTCTTTGTTCAGAATTTCACAAGAACTGGTGTTAACCCTGGCCATGTTACTACAGGGAAATGTTATATTTTGCTTACCTTAAGAAAGTTTTTAGCTGTCGTTCAATAAGGACATATTTTCCACTGTGCTCCACAATGTTATGCTGTCCTGCTGTGTGTTGTGGAGATGTACTTGATTCCTTTTTTTTTTTTTCTTTCTTTGTTTTTTTTTTAATACTAATTTCAATTGATGATTGAAATTACTGTTTAAATGACTTACACATCTATATTACTTCTATCCTGTGTTTATATTCCTAATCCACAAATTCTCTTAGAGTCATGTTCTTGAGTAAAAATACAACCTTGTTAAATGGTTTTAGCGTAAAGATGAGAACATACATGATCCTCTGACATTTTCATTGTTTAAGTTGTTGTATTTTTTAGTGGAGAGTCAAAACCTCTGTTGAACATTCCCGTGTTATCTTTTGCAAACATACAGATTTCTTGTGTTGCGAGTGTTCTGCACATTATCATTCAGTCTTCCTTTGTGAAGGTTAAATTAAACAGAATGATTTATACAGAATAGAAAAGAAAAATTTCTGTGGAAGATGTAGAAGGGATGCTTGACAGTTCAGCAAGTAACAATGACCTAGCTAGATATTTAAAAACCTGCTGAATACTTATTGTGGAAATTCATGCGTGCTACAGAAAAAAATGTGTACAAGTCCTTGAAGCAGAAGAAAGCATGCTTGCAAAGTTCAAAAACCTGTCTATCTTTGTATATTAAGCATTCCAGTGGACTGTGTCTTTATTTTTTGCGTTTATGGTATATGATGGTTAAACTCAATTTTAGTGGATCTTCACATGTGCATACTCAGCTGTATTACAGTGTGTGTAATAAGATAGGAAATAAAACAAGTAGGATAAATACTTTATTAGGACAGGCCTGTGGCTGTGTGTATTGTCACACTGTCTTATGGAAGTTCTGCAACTGTAAAGGAAAATTTCCATATAGCATCACAAAATTTATGTTCCTTAAATACCACATTTTAACAGCTTTAAAGAAGTTTGGAAGGTTCTGACACATTTTATGGGATTTTTTTTTTTCATTCTTTTTCTTGTCAAGCATAGTCCGCTATTGTCAGGGATTGTAATGCAGAAGACTTTGAGGGAGTGAAAGAGTGTAGATAATAAAGGTATATCTAGAAAACTCAAAGAACTTTAGCAAACTCCTCTTTGCAAAACATAATCACAGACTTCTGCCTCAGACTCTGAGGACTGAGAGTAAGTACTCAGTATCTTACACTACTGTTCTAAATTCTTATAGTCCAGATGGATTTCAAGTTCACTGAAATTTATCAGTGATTAAGGAATTTATAACTTGGCAATATAATTTGAGGAGGGAAATAAACCATTCTTGAAATGCAGTTTAGAAAACAATGTAGTTTGAATTAGGTGTCATTTAAAGTAAATCCTGAGACGTAGAGAATGTAATCATGGGTAGATATTGCAATAAACCCCATTTTGTATTTACTAAACAGTAATACACCTACATTATTTCAGTTTTATTGTGGTATAGTTGTTGCTTTTTTAAAGCAGCATACGCAACAAGAGGGATGTATAGCTTCCCCTCTTAAAAAGAAATTAAGAGGCAAAAGCAGGTTACTGGAAGAAGATGAATAAAAGGAAGAAACTTACAGTTATTTATCATACCTTTTATCACACCAAGAGATGTATAAAAAACTTTTATATTGAGCTAGTAAGTAGCTTTAATAATATAACTTCTTAAGGTCTTTTTCTTTTCCTTAAACTCCTCCCCTCACTTCCTGCCTTTTCTCTTGAACTATGTAATTTTTCTTACTCTCACCACAATCTTCTTCCTTTCCTGTCATCATCATCTTTAGATTGAACTCTGTATTTTCTGGTCTTTCCTCATTACAAATGCATTTTTTCCTTCTATCTCATTTTCCTAAAAAGAATTGAAATCCTCTCTTCTTTGTCTTCTGTATCATAGATTTACAGCCTTTACCTTGTTACATTCTCATCCACAGACTTCAACATCTATTAGCATGAATTTCAGTTCTCTGGCACTCTCATCTCTCCACTTGTTTAATTTCTAGTGACTAACAGCTACTGTCATCCCAGAAACTTTGGAGTGCTTTGATGTTTTGCCTATGTTGCCTGTACTGAAGGGTCAGTAAGAACAGTGAAGCTAAAGAGAAAGCAAAATTTCTTCCTTCTGTCTGATCTGGACCATACATAGATGATGTAGCTTCACTTTAAACTGACAAGGAAGAGAGAGGGAAGAGCAGATTAGGTGTCACAGAATGTTGTATGAACTATGGAGTTATCTGATCCCTGACATACCAATGTGGAATACGGAAATGGGCCAGAAGATTTCTAGATTTTTAAAAAATTTTGTGGGGAACTTTTCCAGTTTTTAAGAAATTACTTGTGTTATACAGTATCAGAGTGGAAGTGGGTAAATACTGTTACCTCTTTTTCACCCTTGGTGGACAAAGAACCCAAACTTAATGCCTGCTATGCATTGTGAAGCTCAAGTGAATGCATATTAAGTGTATTTAAAATTCAAAATTAAAACCACTGCATTTGCAAACACTCTAATTCAGAACTCTGATTGCTCTTCTGGAACTTTATGGAATAACACGGTTTTCAGCAGCTTCTTCAGAGGGCAATTTTTTTGCTTGCCGTTGATATTCCAAATTGTTGAGCACATAGATGGCAAAAGGCGTTTAACATTCTTTGCTTGGCTCAAGCCTGTAAGCTCTATAAATTAAATAGAAATTGTGTAGAGAATTAGTACTGTTTGCTTCTATTTTTGTATGTTGCTGAGTTTTATCAAAGAGGCCCTGTGGAAGTGAATGGGTATTTCTTGATGTGTGTGCATTAAAATAAACTTCGAATATTAAGCTATAAACTAGGCAGACTGTGTTGCACAGAAATATTTGTCCAAAATTTTAGTAAACAGTACCATTTCCTCAGGCCTCTGTATTGTATTTCATGTTTTAATCTGTCTTAGTCCTAATGTAGGGGTAGTGGTTATTTTTAGAAAATACTGGACTACATAATTGTAGTTCTCAAAAAATAGCTCTGGAGGCTATCTCGATATCCCAGGGAACTTCAGATTGCACTTTGACATTGCAGGACATTCTACAACTATCCTGACTTGAGAGAGACATTTTTATACATTATGTGCTGTTAAAGAAATTTAATGGAATTTAGATTTAACTAACAGAAAGGCAGTTTATGATCCTTTTTCCTGTTCTAGGTTATATGTCTCCTCATCCATCACCGCTAGGAGCACCGGAACATGTGTCCAGTCCAATGTCTGGAGGAGGTCCAACACCACCTCAGATGACTCCCAGTCAGTCAGGACCCATTATACCAGGAGACCCACAAGTTATGAATCAGCCTAACAGAGGGCCTTCCCCTTTCAGCCCTGCACAGCTGCATCAGCTGCGAGCTCAGATTCTAGCATACAAAATGTTGGCTAGAGGCCAGCCTTTACCAGAAAACCTCCAACTTGCTGTTCAGGGCAAGAGGACCCTGCCTGGCATTCAGCAGCAGCAGCCTCCTAGTGCCTTCAACAGACAGTCTGGTAAGTGAATTTTTTTAAGAGTCATTGCTCAGGTGATTCTTGAAGTTCTGCCTGTGGTAGATTAAGAAATGGGTGCTGTGCAGGGCTATAATTTGGGATTGTATTTTGGCATCAAAGTGAACGACATGGCCCTTGATATTAAACTTGAACAAGTGCATAAAACACATCTATTGTTAGTGGGGTATTGTCAGAATTGGAATAGAAGTTATTTCACTGTTAAGTACTGTGTCTGTCCTGATTATGCTTGCAGGTTTTGAATATTAATTGTACTTTACTGATAGCGATTTCACTGCCTTTCCTAGAGTGAATTTTCAGTCTCCTATCTCAGTGTTGAAAAATAGCTAAATAATGTAGAGTAAGTTGACTGATTAGGTTGTTAAAAGTAAAACTATGCACAGTGTGCCATCAAGTTAAAGACATAAGGAAAACAAAGCGTGCTTATTGTTTACTCCTAGTGTTAATACATGTTACAGTGTGGCAAGCAAGCACATTTTGGTCCTAAGAAAACTGGTAGATTAAGCACCCTGTACCTGATAGTTTCTGACCGAGTTTGCATTAGAAATTGAGGGTTAAGATAATACTATTTTCTTTTAAGTAATTATTTTAGTAATGTCACTGTTCACTTTATTTTGGTGGATATGGCTTTGCTACCAAAGAAATTTGCTTTATTTCATAAAACAAGATGTAATATGCTTCATTAGAAACATTTTTTCACAATAAAAGCTACTTAAATCCTTATTTAATGAAGAAAACTACTACTTGCCTAAATAGACTATCATGCTAGAAAGAAGAATGATTTTTTGAATACTTGGAAATGCTTTGTAGCTTCACAAATTTTCTTTCCTGTGTCAAATTGCAGGTATTGGATTACATGCAATGAGTGGTGCTGCAGCTGGACCAGGACCTGCTCCAGGGATGCCTGGACATACAACTGCCATCACCCCTAAAACTTGGACTGAAGGTATAGTGGGGAACAGGTGCAGGGGAAATTAAAAATAAAAGTTAAAAAGGCATGTGGAAAAACAGTGTAACCTTTACTGTGTCTAAGATTTTAATAAAGGAGTTCTGACCTTTTATTCATCTGTGAATGACCTACATGAAATTGCTAAAATTTTTAGGCAGACTGAATATGAAGCACCTTTTTGCAAACAGAATGAAATATGTACACTGCCTGAGGGACACGCATAAAACCTATTAAATAAGCAATTTTCTGAGCATGCTTAATTGCAGCAAGCTTGTCTTTTACCTGTAGTCTTTGCTACTGTAAACAAAAGTTTTCATATCATGGTAGAATTAGGCTGCTTTATTTTTTCTTTATTTGCTTGTTTTGGACTCAAATAGCTTTGTATGATCACTGTAGTCTTTGACATCAGATGAACAGTGTACCTTTTCTCCCCCTGTGCAATAATCAGGTTTTGAACCAAATCATTCAGATTTGGGTTTACAGGCTGACTTTATTATTTTAAAATAGAGTGGCAGATGTAAAATTTACAAGAATTAGAAATCCTAGCACTATGGATTTTTTGAAGTTGTGGAGGGGTTTTTTAGAGACATTTAAAAAGAAGCATAGTGGTGCAGACTTGTGAATAATACAGTCTTCTCATATGGTACAGATGTTACATACAGTATGTTGCTTATGGATAAACTGTGGTCAGTGGTGACTCTGTGATAGTGAACATGAAGTCTCAGTCATCAGTTACTTAGAGCAGCATAAAAAGAAAAATAGTATCATGTAATCAGAATCAGAATTGCTTTTCTTGGGGTACTCACAGTAAATACTTAAAATTTTAGTAGAATAGTAAAAAGGAGGTAAGTGTTTCTGGAAAGTATATATGAGTTTACCAGGCATGGGATCTTCTAGCTCAAATCCTGCTGCTAAAAGATGATGGCAGATACACAGAATTGTTGGATGGATAGTTGTAGCTAAGTAATCTGGTATGTCATAATAATTTGTCTGTCCTGTTTAACTGCAAGCTGGTTACTGTTTACCTTTTTTCATTACAGTTTATTTTTAATAATAAAGAATTTGTTTGTCCTTCATACATCTTTTTGGATGTTTTATTTGGCATATTTTTTAAGACTATGCTTGTGACTTTTATTTGTCATTCATTACACAGTCATTCAATTTGCATAATGCCCTGAAAACTGAGACTGCACAGAGGTTTTTGGTGGGCTTTCTTTTTTTCTTATTTTTTACAAGCTGAAGAGCAGTGTTGCTAAATACAGATTCTGCAACTTGTGCTTGAGTTCCTTTTGTGAAGTTTGATGCAAATGTTTGAATGACAAATGGTGATCTCTGAAGAAATCTCTTCATGTAAATTTCAGGATGTTGGGTTTGAATTAAGATTGTTTATAAGATTGAGGTGTACTTTGTAGTTGTTTTTCTTAGCATTAAGAGACTTCTCAGAAAATTAAGTGACATTTTTATTCTAGCAGTGTTTGTTATTAGTGAATTTCTGAACATCTGAATGCATAGGTAATTTGCCCTAATGACATGCTGAAATTGATGACCCTTAGTGTCTGTAAATGATGGGTACTCTTTTCATGTTAACTGAGGTGTTACTTTTCAAGACAATTAGAGTAATTGCATTCTTTGTATTTAAAATAAATACAGTTAATAGGAGATGATATTTGGCAGGTACTTCTAAATACAGTTGTAGAAATTTTGATATGGTTATCAAGTTCTGGTAGAACTCTAAATTGAGACCTACTTCTGCTTGTTTTTAGGTTGTGGTTATAGATGCTTTCTTCTAAGTGGTGCAAAGACCGTGAACAAGGGGCAGAAAGAGATCCTGCCTGTACAGGAAGTCAGTTCTGTAGCTTTTATTTCTTCTAACACTAGAATTGAAAGTCTGCAGGAATGGCAAAAGAAATGGCATTCACCATAAAGTTTCAAGTGTTTTGTTTTTCTTTGGACAACTTTCTGTAATCTATTGTATACTTGCATTTTAGTATGTAATTTTAAAACCAATGTGGTGTTTCTCAGTGTGCTTTTTCAGTTGATACTATTTACCTTCATGTTCTGTCTTCAGAAACCATCTTGAGTTTTCTCCCATTTTACATGTCTCCTGTTATGAATCAGTACTATTAATGTTTCAGGCCAAGCCCCAGATATGAACATCTCCAATGCACAGCAAAAGCTTCCAGCACCAGCCCCTAGTGGGAGGCCTTCCCCTGCACCCCCTGCTGCCCAGCCAGCTGCCACCTTGCCTGGGCCCTCTGTACCACAGCCACCACCTGGACAACCTTCCCCCATTGTCCAGCTGCAGCAAAAGCAGAATCGCATCAGCCCTATCCAGAAGCCACAAGGATTGGATCCTGTTGAAATACTCCAAGAACGTGAATACAGGTACAAGCGAATAACAGGATTAAAATGCATGTGCAGATTCTTGTTTTTCACATCCTCAACCAAAACTCCTTGCAGTCAACTACTGCAGTGCCAGTAGTGTAAACTGAATTTCCAAAGCAAGACTGTGTCACGGAGAAGTACACAAACCTCAAACCAAACAAAGATTTAATTCTTTCACAAGTTACGAACTGGTAAAGTGTGCTGGCAGTATCATTGCAAACCAGATAAGCTTAAAACCGGCTCAGGGGCTCTGCTAGGTTAGTGTATTACTTGGGTGCTGCAAACACTTAAAGTTAGGAAATCAAAATCTTTGTAGTCTTTAGAGAAATCAATTTAGTGCAGAAAGTTTTCAGTTAAACTGAAATTATAAACAAAAGAGAAGTTAAAAGAGAATAGTGAAGGTCAAAAGGCTGATGAATTAGTGGTACAGCAAAACCAAGTTTTATTGGTGATGACATGGTTGGCTGGTGACAAGAGAGGAAATAAAATAGTAAGAAAGCACAGGCAAGATTAAAACCAAAACGTTAGCAAGAAACTTGATTTTTAATAATTGTCTTGTAAGTGCATTACTTAGATGGTGAAGTGTATTTGTTAAAATATAAAGGATTACATTTCTTTTGGAGTTAAGACTTCCTCCCAAGCTTCTTAAACAAAAGAGGCTAAAAAAAGACTTTGAAAATCTGCTAGGCAGAAGAATTTTGACCTGAACTATGTTCCTGACACTCATCAGTCAGTAATTACACTTAGGGTATTTACTTGTTTTGGACTGATGATGAATCTTACATCTTAACAATGAGTTTGTAGGAAAAGGTAGCCAAGAGGAATGGTGACCTCACAGAAGATTGGTTTAATGGCCTTTGCTTTATGAAGGTAAAACACCATTAAGTGTTTTAGACTGTGGTGCCATCCAGAATTCAGGCCTTGATTCCGGAAAAGCTCTTATATTTTGCTTCAGATAATGCTTAAGTGATTTATCAGCCTGTTGTTGTCATTCTGTCAGTCTTACTCTTACACCCTAGGACTGAATGGCCATAACTGTTTCAGCAGTCCCTATTTTCTGACATCGTTTTCAGGAAGCGTCTAGAACACACCATTCATTATAAGGTCTCACAGTTGCTCTGACTGAAAAATTACTGCACTAACTTCAACAAGGAATCATCTGGCCAGTATGATACAACCTCAAATTGTTACTCCTGTCTTTCCATCCCTGTTCTTTTGTACTATTTGTGCCAAACTATTATATATTAGTGTGCGTAAATGGAGGAGAGTGAGAAGTGACAGAAAATAATGGTGATGTGTTTACTAATTTAGAGAACCAGATACGGATACAGCATACCTGTGAGGTTCTAAGTACACTGATCTTGACAGAGTCAGTGAGATGGAAGTTTAAAGGTATTCTGCAGCGGAGGGGTTTTATGTTTTTCTTTTTTTTGTACTAGCACATAGATAAAGATCCAAACTTTTTTAGTGTTGAACAATACTTGTATTTAGTTTTGCTTTAAACACCAGAATACATAGAACTCCTGGTAGTCTTTTCATTATTTGAAAATTTAACTTCAGGCAAAAAGTTTGAAAGAAGCGGTTTACCTGAATGGTGCTAGATTTAGGTTTAATATAGGCAAGTTTAGTACAGAAACATGATGCATTCACAATTTCTTAATAAAAAGGGAGTAGAAAAATGCCATTATAAACACTTGTATCCTAAAATCAGTGAGGTTTGTGAAAGCTTTATGAAATAACTGCCTTTTGAGAACTTACAGTAAAACGTTTTATGAAAGGGCCATTATGCTTTGAAGCACTTAGAAAACTGTTTGAATTGCCTATTTCCAAGAAAAGGCAGAATTATGAGGTGGACACTTTAGAGATGCATATTTCAAACATATAGATAGACCCAAAAGGTAAAATTTTGGTATACTCCACCAGTATGGGAAAGTGTGACCTTTGAATTGGATGAATTTGGGAATTCTTGGAAGTTGCAGATTAGATGTACTGAGTGCCTTTAGTGGTTTTGGCAGGGATTGAATTAAATCTCTTCATAGTAGCTTGTATAGGGCTGTATTTTGGATTTGTGCTAAAAATTTTCTTTATAAGATACTGATGTTCTAGTTACTGCTCAGCAGTGCTTACACAGTTTTGAGTTCTGGACAGCACACCACAGACAAGGAGAGTGGGGGGTGCAGAAAAAGTGGGCGGGGACACAGTTGGGCCAGCTGACCCCAACTGATGACAGGGTATGGTGTCATCATGCTTAGCAAGGGGAAGGTTGGCAGGGACCCTCAGCTTAGACACTGGCTGAACATCGCTCAGTTGGTGGTAAGCAGTTACTTTGATTTGCATCACATATCTTGGCATTTACTTTCCTCTCTTTTTGTTACTTTTTTTCCTCTCTTTTCCTCACAATTAAAATCATTATTTCTTTGACATTAATTATTAAATTATTTTTATCTCAACAGACAAGTTGCTTTCTCATTTTAGCCTTCCAATTCTCCCTCATTGCACTGGGGATAGGAGAAGAGTGAGTGAGCTGTCTGGTGGTGTTTAGTTGCTGGCAGGGTTAAACCATCTGTGACCTTGAATATGGTGTTTCTGGGCTAGGAATGTGAAGTGTGCTGCTGAAGTGACAGTAATATAGTGCCAGCTTATGTGGTATGTGATAAAATGTTAATTGTTGATGTGTTTAGCCATCTCTGCTGCTGTATGCACAATTCTCCAGTGCTTAACAGCAGATTTTTGTGGGAGGATCATGCTACTGCCTTTACATTTTCATTTTGTGAGGGATCTTGTACATGATCTATGTAATAGAGCATGTTTTCCACACAGAACAATATGGTAAATGTGAAATTCTTCAGTTTTTGCCAGATTTTTATAATTTTCCAAAATTACATTTGGGTTTTTTTTCCTAATGATAGCAATTTGGTTTTCCTTTCATTGTTACTAGGAAGTTGCATAGTTTGTTTCATCAAACAATTTATCAAATAGGCACTTAGAAGTATACTCCAGAAGTTTTCATTCATTAGCAACTTGTTAAATAGACCAGTACAGATGGAGAAGCAGTAATGCAACTATTGTGGAATCTGAAAAAGCTTTGAATCTAATGAAAAATCAGCAGTCTAATTTTTCTCTCTGAAAATCCTTGTTCTTGAAAGGGCTCCAATGTATATAAACAGAGAGAAAGGAAATAGAGAGTTCATGTTGCTATCAAATTTACATAGCTGTCCTGGCGAAGCTGTTTTCAGCGTATGTTGTTTTGAGATGAGATTATATGATAGTTGTTAAACTCTCTGTGACTATAGGTAGGTAAAAAGAAACATATTTACAATTCTTATCAATATAAGAAGCTTAAATGGTTCTTACATGAAGAGCTGTTAAATTGTGTTCCTTGAAATCTGACCAGAATGAAAAATTCATACCATGCTGCTTGGTTGATCCTGGCTGGATACCAGACACCCACCAAAGCAGGTCTCCCTTTTTCAGCTGGACATGTGAGAGAAAGTATAACAAAAGTTCTTGAGATGAGAACAGGGAGAGATCACTCAACAAGTACCATCACAGGCAAACATATTCATATTTGAGATACTATATTTATTTATTACTAACAAAATCAGAGCAGGATAATAAGAAGTAAAATAAATCTTAAAAGCACCTTCCCGACTCTTCCCTCCTTCCCAAGTTCTTCCTCCTCCCTTCCACTTGGCAATGAGGGTTATAGTCTGTTCATCACAGGTTGTTTCTGCCACTACTCAGGGAGAGGAGTCCTTCCCCAGTTGTGGGTTCCCTCCCCACAAACAACTGTTCTCCATTAAGTTTACCCATGTGAGTCCATCCCACGAGCAACAGTTCTTCATGAACTGCTTCATTGTGGGTCATTCTTCCACAGAGTTCAATCCTTCAGGCATAACCTGCTCCAACGTGGGGTCTCAACAGGATCACAAGTCCTACTGGGAAACCTGCTCCAGTGTGGGCTCCTTTCTCCATGGGTCTGCAGGTCCCTGCCAGGAGCTTGCTCCAGCATAGGTTTCCCATGATTTCACAGCCCTCTCTTGGGCATCCACCTGCTCCAGCATGGGTCACCTCCATGGGCTGCAGGTGAGTTTCTGTGCCTCTGTGATCCTCCAGGGGCTGCAGTGGGACAGCTTCTTCAATAACTTGTGTTTCTCTTCTACTTAAATATGTTATCACAGAGGCATTGCTATCGTTTCTGATTGGCTCACCCTTGGCCAGTGACACATCCATCTTGGAGCTGCCTGACATTGGCTCTGCTGGACATGGGGGAAAGCTCCTGGCATTTTCTCACAGAAGCCACCCATGTAACACCTCTATTACCAAAACCTGGCCATGCAAACCCAATACACATGCTTTTGTAACACTCTACTTGACACTTTTTTCAAAGTAAAGTGCTGTTTTTTAATCTGAGTATCTTCTTGGCTTACTGCCAGACAGGTTTTATTGTAGAACTGTAACCTCTGCTGTTGACCCTAGTAAATGAGGAAGGGATGGGCATCACTTGTTTTGCAAAGAGATCTCTGTAGATTCACTGGCCACTTTCTGCATGACAAAGATAAATTGCTGAACTGCAATGACTAATTAATTACATCCTGTAAACAGTGAGGTTATATCCTTCAAGTGATTGTAAGAAGCATTGAGGAAACTTTTTTGTTTGAATTTTCTCTACCTGATAGCATTTTTCCATGAAGATGGCAACCCTTCCAACAAACTGCAGTGATTCACTTCTAAAAGGTGACTGTGGTGAGAAACATCTCAAGTAGTTGTTGCATTCACCCCCATTTTTCATTATTCTTCCATATGTGTTCCACAGATTTTCATTAGTATTTAAATTTTTTGTTCATGACTTCTTTTTAATAGAGAACTGACATGGTTTTGAATAAGGGTTTTCTGAGGCAGTATCTCTACTGCCTTAGAAATACTGATTTTTTGGTTCCTATTCCTTCCCCCATCTAGGTTATATAAGGATGGTAAACACCCATAAAAACATAGAAGTGTCATTATTTGTAGCAGACCATTTCAATGTATGAAGGAAAATACTTCAAGAAAAAGTTATACTGAAAATACTAATCTGCCATATACTTGAATAATAAAATTTCATGTGCATTTATTTCTGAACAGCTCTTTTATAAAGTCATGTTGAGAAAAAAATTATTATCAGTGTGAATAGTCTTTTACCTTGCAGTGGACTGCAGAGTTTGATGATGGGGCATAATAAGCAGACTCTTTGATGATGTTTTGTTGTATGTCAAGGAACATGTATATTTGGATATTTGTTAATAATGTTGATGACAGAAATATTCAGCCCAACCCAACTTTGGCAATTACTTGGATTTCTTAGATGTAAACTTTGATGTCAGCAGGCACGTCCACATATTTATGCCTGGAGTTAAAGAAATAAACCACTTGTGACAGAACTAGTAAGTCAGGATTCACTTTATGTTTCTTTGGAAGTGACTCTTACAGTTGGTTGTCTAAAACCGTAAGGTATGTTAGGAAGAACCTAGATGAGCTTTTTTGTGCTAATCATCGTGTATAGTGCAAGAAGGAATTCTCAATGCTAACAAGAATGAAAAAAAGAAATTGAAAATATGTTCAGTGGTCAGTATTCTGTTGCTTTACTAAGTTCTCAACTCAGAAGTTTTTAAAAGGGTTATGACTGCTCTCCTATGGTTTCATTAAAGTCAGGGAAACTGCGACTTGGCTGTAACTGTTTTGTAGGTGATAGTTTCAGAAGATGAGTTGCAGCTGTTTGGGAAGAGAAAAGGACTAATAAATAATTGTTGTGATGCATGATTGCATCCATGTGTGGATAAGTGACACATAGAGCATACATCGGTGACTTAGTACAGTGTTCTCCTCTTTCATCTTGGCTGCTTTTATGTATGAATGAGCACCACAGAGTCAGAATCACAGAATATGCTGAGTAGGTTCATTTAATCGCCAAGAAACCAGTTAATTCTCAAGATTTTGCATCCTTAAGTGCTCTAAAATCTCCTCTTACTGACTGGAATGTCCAGTGACAGATAAAGTTGTGCAAAGTGTGAACCTTTTTTAGTGTTGTGCATACACTGGAAATAACAAAATAAGCCAATGCAATTTTCTGAATGGAGACTTCTGCAAGAGTAATGAGCTTCTCTGTGTCTGGACAAGTATTTGCAGCTCTTAATTGAACTTCCTCTTATTAGAAACTAAGTCTTCCTGTTACACTTTTCAGTCTGTATGAAAAACATTACTAATCTAATTCAGCTGAATTTTTTGCTCTCCTCTTGAAGGCACCCAGCTTACTCTCCTGCAGTAATGCAGAGTTACGTTCGTTTTGTTGTTCCAGGAACTTCAGAATTCTTCTGGTAATAGTAAAATAGAAAAAACTCCAAGTTCTGCCTGGCTTATCCATTACTCCCCCTTTCTCTTGAGTTTACAAATGAATACAAAAGGGGCTTGTAAAGGACGAGCGGAATAGAATTTGATTTATAGTGTAGCTGTTATGTAGCTGTGAATACTAACAAACTTTCCATTTGTCAGTAAAATAATAAAGTAAAATTCCTGATATTAAAGAAAGTGCTGTGTCATCACTGAGTAAACTGCATTAAATAATAGTATTAAAGAAGCTTTAAAGCAGAATCCTGAATAGTATGTGTAAAATAAAATTCTCAAGTTTCTTTTCAAATGCGTAGTTTTAGTCAAAATGAAAAGAAAGGCAAAGGGCCTTTTTCATTATATGACCATTTATTTTTAAACTGGTAAAGGGTACCTGATGTCATCTCTGCAAAAATCTCTTAGTTCAGACATATAAATGTCTTGAAATAAATAGTCTATTTTTACTATATAATTTGTACTATAAAATTTTAGTAACAACTTACAGTTTTTTCCTGGTGTCTTATATTATTTTCTGTTTACTTAGGCTTCAGGCTCGAATTGCTCACAGAATCCAGGAACTGGAGAACTTGCCTGGTTCCTTGCCCCCCGATCTGCGAACCAAAGCTACAGTGGAGTTGAAGGCACTTAGGTTACTGAATTTCCAGCGCCAGGTAATGCCTTTTTCTTGAGGAAAATTTTCATAGTGGTCAGAATCAAATGTGCTTGTGTAGCAAAGAGTAAACTGGAAGGAGATTTTGCAGCAGTGCTAAGCTTAAGCAGATATTGCAGGAGGGTAAACTTAACAAGTCCCAGGAATGTTATGTTTTATTTTGTTTTATTCATAAAAATGTGCAAGTGTTCTTTTTGCTTCCTGCTTTGTCACTGAATCCGGCAGAATCACAGAATATTCTGAGCTGGAAGTTACCCACATGGATCATCGATTTATCTTTCAGTCTAAAATGTAACCATAAAACTGTCTTTCATAATGAATGAGGCACTGGCACGAAGACAAAATAAGTGCTGGACAGGCTTCAAGCTGATTTTCAGTACACATCTCCTTAGACACGTTTTTCTGGATATACTTCATATTTGCAGCGAGTCTCCGTCTATCAACAAATGAATTTCAGAAAAGGAGTCACACTGCCATAGTCTTATTGGTCTCCTGCCTTTGGCTTTTACAGCTTGTTTGGAAGAACAGACATGCAATTTGGCAGGTCAAGCAAAACATTTCCTGACAGAAGCCTTGGCGCTAGTTATACCATGATGTCCTAGTCTTCCTTCCTTGTAGCCTTGGCACTCCTTTGTAATGTTTTGTCAGAGGTCAGATGAAAAGCAGTGGGTGCTCCCTGCTCCACTGCTGAGACTATGTTTCTAGCTGTTAACATTTACCTCTCCTACCTGTCTTCAGTGCAGCTGGCAATGAAACAGGTTGTCAACCTGTTCAGGTCCAGCACTAGAAAAGATGTTATGTATCTTGTTCATTTGTGTTTTACTTTGATGCTGTAATATCTTAGATGACCCTTTTCATTGCAGCAGGACAGTTGTTTCCAGCATCTTTCAAAGTGGGAAGAAACAGTGATTTAGAGTTATTAGCACTTTTGGCCATTCTGTGGAGGCTTGAGGTTTGTTTAGGGAATCAGGAGTAGCTTTTGCAGCTGTGTAAATGCTGTATCTTTTCAGAACTGTAATGAAAAGGGAAGAGGAGTCTGGGTTATATTTTGAACTATTGTTGTTTTACTCTGCCATCACAGTATTTAAAGTTGTTTGTCCATGTATTAAAAACTACTCTATTTTTTGACTTCCCCCCCCACCTGCCCCTGTAGTTGAGACAAGAGGTAGTGGCCTGCATGCGTCGTGACACAACACTGGAGACAGCGCTCAACTCCAAAGCCTACAAACGAAGCAAGCGCCAGACTTTGAGGGAGGCTCGTATGACAGAAAAGCTTGAGAAGCAGCAGAAGATAGAGCAGGAGAGGAAGCGTAGGCAGAAGCACCAGGTATTTTAACTTAATAGTTGCTTGCCACGTGATGGATGCACCTTGCTTTGCTATGTGGCTCTTCCCCTTTACATATTTTATTTACCTTTGGAGTTTTTCTGATTTAAAAAACTCCACATGATGTGACAAGTAATGGGAAAATTATGAGATTAGGATTTCTGTGTTCTTGATTTCAAATCCTGTGCTATGTCAAAGTACCTGCTCTAACTTATTTCTCCTTCTAGGAATATCTGAATAGCATCTTGCAGCATGCTAAAGATTTTAAAGAGTACCACCGGTCAGTTGCTGGGAAAATTCAGAAACTTTCTAAAGCTGTGGCAACTTGGCATGCCAACACTGAACGTGAGCAGAAAAAGGAAACTGAGAGAATTGAGAAAGAAAGAATGAGGAGACTAATGGTAAGGAATAGCAGAAGGAATATGAATATTCTAGTTAAAATTACTTACTGTGTCCTTTTAATATCCTTATATAATCTCAGCCATACTCATGTGTTTCCTTTGCAAAGTACTCTGTAATGCAAAAAGTATAAATCTAAAACTGCTGCAGTTCGGCTATGTATGTTTCTGTTGATGGTAATGAATGGGATCTTGTTCAATTTAACCTATGATTCCTTCTTTTTAAAGGTTTTTTTATAGGAATAATTGAAGATTTTTACTGACATGAAAACTTAGCCACTTCTGAATAATATCAATGTAATCTCATTGGCTTCATATACTAATACTGTATTGCAGGGGTATTGGTCCACTGTACAAATACTGGACTGTGTTTTATTTCTGGGTTTGTAGCTTTGAAGATTCCATATGATTAACTTGTTCATGGCATTACTCCACAATTTTTACTCAAAGCTTGTTCGACGTGTGAAAATACCTAACCAACAACAGTAATGCATGTATCTTAAGAATAAATACCAGTCAGTTCAGAACCATTCTTCTTATTTTGTAGTTTTCTTTATACCTGCACAATACCAGTTGTATCACTGCACAGAGTAAAATGGGTTTACGTGTAATCATGGCTTTGCAGAACACTGTGGAACCAGTCAGGGAGCTGCATACATTTCAGGAGTTAAAATAATTCTGGAATTTAAAGTTTAGACAGATCAATGTGTATGTACAGGTGAGTTTGTGACTGAGGTTTGAAAAATTTCTTCAAGACATTTATTAGCTCTGTTTTAACATTTTATGAGCACTTTACCAACATAAAGTGGAAAGGAAAATGAGAAACTTACTTAGTAATTTGCTGGCACAAAACAGTAAGTATCTAATAGAGGGGCAGATGTAATGCAAAATGCTACTGCCTGTCCATAATCTCTTTCCACCATGAATATAGATTGAACAATTTGGTTTTAAAAATCACAAAATGAAATTTAGAGATAATTAAATATAAAAATGATAAATACTTAGAAATAAAAGTTTGTGTAAAATGTAAATTAAGAACGTACATAAGAGAATAACAAAAATCTCTGTGTAGACCCTAGAGCATTCTTAAAATTACATAGTAATCAAATCTGTAGAGCTTTTTTAATGATTTGAGATAATCCCCAGGAGTTTATCTAGCCCAGCTCATAAAAATTTTAATTATTAGCAAAAAAAGAGCTGACTTTAAAGAAAAATAATATTGGTATTTTTGAAGTATTTTTGTACATTATAAGGTTGAGTTTATGTCAAATGAGACCTGCAATATGGTAAGTAATAAAGGTGTCCACTGCTGAAAAGTATGAAGTAGACTTGAATGTCCAGAAATGGCACAGGATACCAATGTTTCCAGATAATCAGTGCTTTCTCCTAAAACATGTTCACCAAGACTGTGGTTAATTTCTTACTATACATACAGGACTTAGTATGCATTTTCAGTTTATGGTTTTGCGCCTACTGCTCAATTGAATCCTTCTGCAATATGTGTTATGTTAATGTGGTCATTTTGCATATTTAGTTTTAGTCCAATTGTGGTAAATTTTGAATTTTCAGATTTTTACTAGCTTTTTTTTTTTTTGTTTTTAATGTCATCTGCTCTCAGATGCCTATGCCAGTGTGCTGTGTCTAAAACTTTTTACTTGTCTTTTCAGGAGTCTTGAATTCAGTCCACAAATTGCCCTTGGTTTTCTGTGATTAGCAATGGTGATTGTGTCACAGTTCATTAATACTAGTAGATACATATGCCATGTGCAAGAATGGGCATTGGTATGATTTAGAAAGATACTGTCAAGACAAGCTTAAATGTATAAAAGAGGTACCTTGGCTGTACAAAGACTGTATATTCAGTAGCATTAGTAACAACGGCAATAATAATGATAATTTTTTTCTCTGAAGACTTGGGTTTTGAGTGTTGTAGTTTTGATGGTGTGAACATCACAACAGAATTTTGCAAGCAGTTTTGCAAGCTCAATTTGAACATTACAGTTATTCTTGCTAAATGTCTGCAGCTCTGGTGTCTCTCTAGAAAGGCATGAGAGCTCCCAGACTGCTGTCTTTTAAAGTATTCCTTACTCGTATTTGTCTTTTATGAGGCATTGAATACTTCCCTTATTTGATGTTTTGGCCAAAATTGAGAAAGTCACTTCTGCTGCTTTTCTTGTATTTTTCTGACATGCTGCATTATATCTTCACAGCACATGAAAATAATATTCCTGATATGTCTTACCTCTAACAACACACTTACACAGTTCCATAAGGATGCAGTAGTTGCCAGGATGACTCAGAGAATGAAGTTACCTAGTGAATCATGTAATCTCTATCAAAGATGAAATAACACCAGACTAGAATGATGATAGATAAATCTGTCAAAATTTTCACAAGATATCTTAAAGAAAAGGATGTGTTTTCATATGGGAAAAAGGACTAAATGGAAATTCGCATCCGGCTCCTGTATGGGTTCTTCTTTTGTTGGGCTACCTGCTCTTCATGTCTTTGATAAACCATCTCTGTAGGAGGCTCAAGAAACTCTGTTTCAGGACAATGCAATCTGCCTGATGTAGCATCGATACTTTTTTTCCTCTTTTGCCTGTCATAATTACCATAGATTTTTTTCAGTCATGAGAGTAAGAACTATGTAGAATTACGGAGTCTCTTAATTTTAGAGTCAGGCTGTTAGGGAGCTCTTTAATCCAGCCAACTTCCCAAAGCACTGTTCACGTCGAGTTCAAAACAGGCTTCTCAAGGCTGTTCTCAGTCACATCTTGAAAACCTGTAAAATGAGAGGCGACACAACTTCTCTGCCTGTTCACATCCTTCTGAGGTGCAGCCCAGCTCTCAAGTGTATTGACTGGTATTCTCCTGTTTCGTGTCATCTGCAGACTTGATTGGAGTGCCCTCCATCCCTTCCTCTGTGTCACTGATAGACATGTTTAACACAACATGACCAAGGATAGACCCCTGCAGTATCCCTCTTCATACTATTTTCAGATAAAGCTTGACCCTCTGCTATACTGGAAAGAGGAACATGGGGCTATTTGGATGAAAAGCGGAACAGGGCACAGCAGTGTGTGCTTGCAGCCCAGAAAGCCATCTGTATCCTGGGCTACATCAAAAGAAGCATTGTCAAAGGTCAAGGGAGGTGATTTGCCTCCCCCTACTCAGCCCTTGTGAGACCCCATCTGAAGTACTGCATCAGTGTCTGACATCTCCAGCATAAGACAGATGCAGACCTGTTGTAGCAAGTCCAGACGAGGGCCATGAGCACTATCAGAGGGCTGGAGCACCTCTCTTATGAGAACAGGCTGAGAGAGTTGGTACAATCTGGAGAAGAGAAGGCTGTGGGAAGATTTACAGCAGCCTTTCAGTACCTTAAGAGGGCTTGCAAGACAGAATGAGAGGGACTTTTTACATAGATGTAAAGTGATAGAACAAGTAATGCTACTTTGACACTGTCTCCCACCACATTCTCCTGGAGAATCTTGGTGCTCATAGTGTGGTCAGATACACTCTTTGTGGATGAGAAACTGGCTGGATGGCCAGACCCAAACAGTGGTGGTGAATAGGATTTCATCCAGCTGACAGTTGGTTACCAGTGGTGTTCCCCAGGGCTTAGTACTGGGGCTAGCACTGTTTAATACCTTTATCGATGATCTGGATGAGGGCACCCTTAGTCAGCTTGCAGAGGACACCTAAGTCAGGCAGGAGTGTTGATCTGTTGGAGGTGGGAAGGCTCCACAGAAGTTAACTGGACAGGCTGGATCAACTGGCCAAGATGAATGGTGTGAAGTTCATCGAGGCCAAATGCTGGGTCCTGCACTTGGGTCACAAAAACCTCAGCGCTGCAGTCTGGTGGAGGAGTGGCTGGAAAACCTGAAGGAAAAGGACCTGAGGGTGCTGATTCATGGCTAAACAGAAGCCAAGAAGGCCCATGGCATCCTGGCCTATATCAGAAATAATGTGTCCAGCAGGACCACAGCAGGGATTGTCCCTTGGTTCTCAGCACTGATGAGGCTGCCCTTAAAGTCCTGTGTTCAGTTTTGGGTGCCTCACTCCGAGAAAGACATCGAAGTGTGAGAACATGTCCAGAGAAGGACAGCAGAGCTGAGGAAGGGTCTGAAGCACAACTCTTAAGAGGAGCAGCTGAGGGAGCTGGGGTTCTTCAGCCTGGAGAAAAGAGAGCCTCCCGGGTGTCTTATCACTCTCTACAGCACCTGAAAAGATAACGTACCAAGACAGGGTCAGTCTCTTCTCCCAGGTGTAGGTGATAGGACAAACAGAAACAGTGTTCAGTTGTTCCAAGGGATGTTTAGATTGTATTTTAGGGAAGGCTTCTTGACTGAAAGGGTGGTCAAGCATTGGAACAGGTTGCCTGGAGTGGTCCAAAATGCATCACTCAGGACTTGAACGAGCCTAAATATCTACTGACTTCCTCAACCTCACAAATACATAAACAGAAAGCTTTTTGTGTTGAAAGGAAACAGATTTTCTGGAATCACAGAATATTCTGAGTTGGAAGGACACAAGGATCATCAAGTCCAACGCTTAAGTGAAGGGCCCATACAGGGAGCAAACCCATGACCTTAGGTCCTCAGGGTCATGTGAAGGTGCTTAGTGATGCGATTTATAGCAATATTGAGTTGGTGATCTTGGTGATCTTCCAACCTTAATAATAATTCTGTGATTCTCTGAAAGAAAGTTTTGGGTAGGTATTAGGAAGAAAATCTTTGCTTTGAGAGCGGCACGAAACTGGTACAGGTTATGCAGAGAAGCTGTGGTTGTCCCATCCCTGCAAGTGTTCAAGGCCAAGTAGATGTCATTTTGAGCAACCTGATCTAGTGAACGGTGTCCCTGCTTATGACAGGGGATTTGGAACTCGATGATCTTTAAGATCCCTACCAACCCATATGATTCTGTGATCATACATACCTACAAATGTATGATCCTCTGGTTCTAATCACGAGACAACAACGTTCTAATCAAGAACAATTAGTTCTTTTATCCATCTAGGCATCCCTCTATGCAGATCATAATGACCTAAGATAACACTTGATTATTGAAATAGGAGTTGGATAGTGTTTCCTTGGAAGCATTTCTGTCATGACTGATGTCTGTTTTGTATTGCTAGGCTGAAGATGAAGAAGGCTATCGTAAACTGATTGATCAAAAGAAGGATAGACGCCTGGCCTACCTGTTGCAGCAGACAGATGAGTATGTGGCTAACTTGACTAACCTGGTATGGGAGCATAAACAAGCACAGGCAGCCAAGGAGAAGAAGAAGCGAAGGAGAAGAAAGAAGGCAAGTAGTTACAACTGATATTTTCAAGTAATTCCTTCTTCAAATCCAATTTTAATGTTTATAAAGGTAGCGATGTCCATTTGTCATATAGATACCAAACAGTGTGCATAAAAACATTACACTTCCAAATTTGTAACTCTGAGGGAACTCATCTCTCTCTCCATTAACATATATATATATGCTGTCAGTAACTGAAAAGAGGGTGAACAGGAGACAGGAATATAAACTTCTGGGCTGTTATCAATAGTTTCCTCATAATATTTGCTCATGAGCTCTCTGCAGGTAAAATTGGAATAGACACGTAAGTTAGGATTCATGTAGCCAGAAAGGGTCCAATGTGTTTTCCTCTGAGGCAGGTGGGAAGAGTTTGGTTTATGTAGCAGTTTCACGCAGAGCAACTACTTTAGGCTTCCACATTCTACGCTTGAGTCAGTCCATTTTGTAAGACCATTGGAAATGAATACAGAGAAAGAGCTTGGGTGGGTTTATTAAAACATGGGTAATTTGGCAGTAGTGTTGTTTATTGTGCATTTTTAACCTTTAATTGAAGATTTTCAAAATTACCTTTCTTTATATGAAGGGTTTTACTCCGCAAGAGAGACTTACTGAAACTGAACAGTACAATTTTCAAAAAAACAATTCTGTGTGTAAAACAGTCATTAAGAAATGATTTGTCATTTTTTGTGACCTCAGAGTACCTTTTATCTCTTGCAGAATGTTTAAAATCCATTTCCATGCCCAGGTTGCTACTAATTGCCAGTAGAAATCTAAAGATTATGTTTACAGTGTTTACACGCCGTATTTGAAATATACTAGATGTCAGTGTATAAAAAGTACATATTTTGGACATTAATGGCCAAAAAAAGGAGTTCATGTTTTCTCTGGCTCTCTCAAAAACCTCTATACTTTTTCTGGAGTGTATGTTTTTAACATGGGAGCAATACCTTGTCTAAAAAGTTAAAATGTATTTTAAATGGAGTTCTTGACCTGTACTACCAATGAGAACAGGTCTGATTTAATGTACAGAATGCCAGATAGAGATAGTCATTAATGAGTTAGCATGTGGAATAAATGTGCTGCTCTAATGAAAAATAATAAGTTCTTTAAGAATCTACATTTGTGATATGGTTCCCCTTCCATGTCAATAGAGCTGAAGTATGTGGGAATATCTTCTGGTTATATCAGTAAAGTCATAGTTTTCTGTCACTGAAGTTGAAAGGAAATATGCCATATATATATTCAATGTTTATAAAACATAAAACCTAAAGGAAAACTAGTTAAAAAAATAAAAATCTCTGTTAGTAACACTGTGCCTAACTGTACCCATATATGTCACACCTTAAATAACATGAATTCCAGACTGTTCAGAAATAAGTGAGACGTATTCATGATCCAGAATGCTTATAGCATGTAAAGGATTCTTTCTGTATCTGTGATCTGACCATTACATTTTTTGTGTCTTCATTTATCATAGAAAGCTGAAGAAAATGCAGAAGGAATGGCATCTGGTCTTGGTCCTGATGGAGAGGTATGAATTCTAAAATGGGGTTTTTTTGATATTGTTTTGTTACAAAAACAAATACCCTACCAAAAAAAAAAGAAAAAAAAAACCCCACAACTTTCCAGTGATTGTTTTCTGTGTCACTGCTATAAAATAAAATTATAATCACAAATGTTTGTTATACAAGCTGTTTTTGTAAGTAACTGGCTGTTACCTAGGTTACATTTATGCTAGCCTTTTTTATTCAGAAAGGTAAAAACTAAATTTACATTGAATCTTATCACTGAGTGCGCTGAAGTCTCCCTCTCAGTTCTGCAAAATTCTTGAAAGTGATTTGCTTGCAAACTGTATAGGCAATTTACTTCCTCTTATGAGCTCATAAGCACCATACAGTCTGTCATCTTTATAAAAACATAGTGTTTACACCACATGTAATTACCTTTCAGTCACAGGACAGAGTATAGTGTTACGATGGATTAAGACATCTGAAAATTCTTTCTTCCACAGAAATGGAAATGAGTTGTTTTTCTGTGTTGTTCTTTGAATAATATTTTTTATTCAGTAGCATAACATATGCTGCCTTATTATGAGCTGTTCTGTTAGTGCAGTTTTTCTATTTAATTTTTCTATAAAGACAGTAGAATTGTATTTATTTTTTTACTTCTGGTCTTCATTATATTTGAAAATAATACTTCTGATGTAGTTAAAGAGTTGCTGCAAAATATTTTAATATATTTATGGTTGCACAAGGAATGTGCACATAAAATTCCTCTAACTTAAGTATCTGTGAAAATGGCTTAGTTTTATACTGTGTCAGTCATTGTATTTATAACTATGCAGAATTAGTTATCCGTGCTCGTGGATATATGCATTTGTGAAAAATTCTTCGGAAGAAGCAGTATTAAAAGGCAAAAAGGTTCTAAAGAAATCTGTAGTTAAACAGGCAGAAGAAATAACAGAAAAAATAATTCTACTATTCCAGTGTGGCAGTTTTGACCCTGTGTCCACCCAAACCTCTCCTCCCCTCCTTTCCCAGAGGGAAAGGAAAAGGAGAAAAGAAAAAAAAGGGCTAAGAGAGATAATGGCAAAACAAACTCAGAGTGGCTAGAATACTTAAATTTATTACTAACAAGTTAAGAACTAATGTGTAAGAAATAAAACAGTCTTAAAAACACCTTTCTCCTCCCACCCCTCCTTCTTTTCAATGGTACAAGGGAACAGGGAATGCAGGATTTCCAGTCACTTGTTTCTGCCATTGTGGTATTAAATCTACCCATCAGACAGAATTGTTCTCAGTCTGTTGTCTTATGGGGTGCAGTCGGGTCTCGGCACCCCAGTGGTCCTCCACGGGCTGCAGGGGGGCCACAGCTCTGAGTCCTTCCCCTGCTTCTGTGGGGTCCCTCCCACAGGAGACAGTCCTCAGTAGGCCTCTCCAACGTGAGTCCATCCCTCAGGCAACACTTCTGCCGGGGGAAAAACCTGCTCCAGAGTGGGTCTCCTTCTCCATGAGTCACGCCTACTAGTCTCTTTCAGGATCTCGCTCCATCCTGGGCCTCCCACGGGGTAACAGCTCCTTCATGCCTCCACGTGCTCCAGCGTGGACTCCTCCATGGGCTGCAGAAAGAGCATCACTTTGAGTCCTTACCCCACCTGTTCCCATGGGATCCCTCCTTCACCACCTCCTCCTGCTCTGACCTTGGGCTCTGTGTTGTTATCCCATGATTGGAATTTTCAACTTTGCCACAGTCATAAATTCTTAAATATGTTATCACAGAGGCATGACTTTGATTCTTAATTGGCTTGACTTTGGCCATCAAGCAGAAAGTCCCTCCTGGACCTGGCTGTCATTGGCTCCACAGGACAGGGGATGCTTCTAACAGAAACCATCTTGGTAGCCTCCCCTTCTACCGAAATGCAGCCACAGGAACCTATGACATCCAGTTCTGTTAGAGCAACAGAATAAGTAAAAGGTGTTGCATTAGCTTAGTTGTATAAGGTAGGACAGTGAATCTTTAAAATAGGCATTTAATTAAAAAGCTAAATTTTTGCATCCTTGTTTCTCAATTTGAAAACGAAAAGGTCATAAAGTCAATGTATTTTATTTATTATAGATTTCCACTGGTATAAATAACAGGATTAAATGCCTATAAGAATACATACCTTGTGCCTTGATTCACAAAAACCAATCATGTTTTTTCCATGCTGTTCTTGCTAAATTACTTGGAACAGTGTGATATATTTGTGGCTGTCACATAGAATATGTTACACACAGAAAGACTGTGACTCAGTATTTGCTTGGTAGTAGTGTGAGAAAGTGTGGCTTCTGGTAACAAAACTTTACAGGTTGTTCAGAATTGGAATTTCAAAAGTACTGTAGTTTCTTTTTGTTATGGAAGGCAAGGATGACTTTCAGTTGCCTTGTAGTGTAAAATTTCATTTGAATTTTTAGCCCATAGATGAGAGCAGTCAGATGAGTGACCTTCCAGTGAAAGTGACTCACACTGAAACAGGCAAAGTTCTGCTTGGACCAGAAGCACCAAAAGCAAGTCAGCTGGATGCTTGGCTGGAAATGAACCCTGGGTAAGTAGTTAGCATACCAAACAGATTGTTTTTTCTATTTGGATTGATACTTTTCATGTTAGACTTTTTTCTTGTTTACTTATTCTTTATTTTATGTAAGCTGAGTAGAAGGTTTATTGAACTGAATACCTCCTCTTGCTAGCTGTAATTTGTCATCTTTCTGTCATCTTTGTACAGTTATGAAGTTGCTCCCAGATCAGACAGTGAAGACGAAAGTGGCTCTGAATATGAGGAGGAGGTATGTATCTTTAAAAAAAAAGACTTTGAAAAGCAATGAAGTAAAAACAAGTACTTACTTCATGTGATATTTTCACCTTTTTCATAAAGGAGAAGTGCTAGCAGGTGTGTATGCGTTTAGACTAACACAAACAGGAAAATTAACTGGTTTTGTGATTCTCCATTCATGGCAGGTGATCTGTATATATGCTGTAAATACCTAACTGGTAATCGTGGTTAGGAAGAGTAATATTTTTACTCTGACTATTAATAGTCATAAACCAGAGAATTAAGGAGGTTCCTATTTTAAAGGAAAGACTCAGAAAAGACTGCATTGTGGCTTTGTGCTGAATAAAATCAACATCTTTAGAGTCTGTGCATTGGAGGCTTTATGGGCAATTCTGACTAACACATTTATTATTTATATATTACGTGTATTAAAATGGTAGGGATTCCGCCAAAGTTTTACATTCAGACTGTCCAGGGTAAGTTTATTTGATTCAATACTTCAGTGGTGATTTAAATACTATTATTACAAAAATTCTAAGAAGAATCTTAAAATTAACACAGTAAGCCAACCTTGCAGGGTCATAATGTTAGATACTATGAATAATTAATACTGATAGTTGCATAGCGTTTTTCAGATAAGTACTATCTAAAGGAGAAGAGAAGAGTAAAGAAGGACCACGTTCAGTCAACAGCCTAGTAGCAGACCTAGGTATAGAATTCGGATCTCCTAAGTTTAGCAGTCTTTACAATACTGAAACAAATGACCACTGAAACTGACTGGAGTGTATGATGTTACGGTGTGTGTCTTTGTAGGGCTAATTTCTGCTAATATAATTCTAGATGGCTTTCAGTATTAGGAGAGTAGGGCCTGATCCTTGTCAGATTTTAGAATCCTACTTCATTAGTGAGATTTTAAAGTGTTGGCAGTCTGTTGCAACTGTAACCAAAAACAGGTTACTTAAAAAGAGTAAAAATAACTGGGTTTAAAAAAAACCTAGAAGCCTAGAACTGTAGCTCCTGGCATTTTTTCAAGCTTTATTAATTTATCACACATCTAGAATATAATATAAAAATAAGCATGGTATTAGAATCCTCCCCGTGAACATGGTAGTTACGGAAAGCCTTTTCAAATTAAGATCATTAAAGGGGAAAGAGCTTTGTTTCAAAGTATCGTGACTTTCTCTTGGTTAATATATGTAAAAAAATAGGTCATCTTGTTATGCTACAGGGCAGTAGTGTTGTAGAATAGGTGTAAGTTGAAACTGTGATTTAGGTATCTGCCATAAGGCTCTTACCAGTGAAAACTACTGGTATGTGAATGCCAGCTAAAAGTATGACTGAGGAATATATTGCACTTTCCAGTATCTCTCTTCTTTTTCTGTAATCTGTAGGATGAGGAGGAAGAATCAAGCAGATTAGAAGCAGATGAGAAGATACTCCTGGATCCTAACAGTGAAGAAGTTTCTGAGAAAGATGCAAAGCAAATTATTGAGTGAGTGTTCTTTAGGTGCTGGTTTTTGTTAGGAATTGTGATTTCTTACAGTGGCATTTCCCAAGAGTAGCTTTGTCTAGATTGCAGTGAGTTGTGGTACCTTCTCTGGTAGGAATATCTGCGGGAGAAGAAGCATTATCATTTGATTGCATACTGTTTTATAAAGGATCTTGCACCCTTTGGTGTACTCACCACAGTTGAGGACTTGCCTTGTTTCTTTAGACATGCATATGTAAACTGAGGTAAAAAAAACCCCAACTTTGTGGGAATTCATGTGAGTTCTTTTTCTGCTTTTCAGGACAGCCAAACAAGATGTGGATGATGAATATAGCATGCAATATAGTGCTAGAGGGTCGCAGTCCTACTACACTGTTGCTCATGCAATCACAGAAAGGGTGGAAAAGCAGTCTTCCCTTCTTATAAATGGCACGCTAAAACATTACCAGGTGAGAAGTCAGTAAACCATTAAAAGTCTTAAAACTTGGAATTAAGCTCATCATTTCAGTGTGGTATTTCAAGTGGCAAACTGAAAATTTGTTAAGATATACAGTATCTCTAGTAGGTTAGAATTTGGGAATTCTAACAAAGCAATGACAATTATCTATCATAGATAATGTTTCATACATGCTGCCTTAATTATAATACCAACTTTCTGCCTATACCTGTACCTTTTTTTCATTACGCATGAATATTTTGGTTTTACTATTCTTCTCATTGAACTGTAATTTCAGTTCTTAGTGTTTTAATTTGTAGTGGGTTAACAGTATTTTCCTTCTTCCAGTATTAAAAAGTTGAAGATTTTATTTTTTAATTAAGATCCTAATACTTCAGTGCGGTGATAGATACAACTTGGAAATAAAAAAAAAATAGTTGACTATAGAGGTTGGCGTCTCATGTTTGTTACAGACTTGCACTGGATTTAGTAACTAGGAACATCTGTATTCTGACATAAAGTAGATTAAAATGTCCTTGATACATATTTTCAACAGTTCTCATATTGTACAACTTTCTAGGAAACTCCAAGAGCCTGCATTTTTTTTTCTATTCAGAACATTATTTCTATATCAACGTAAAATAAAGGATAATGACGCAGACATGACAGCTTTCCTATTCCAAATTCTGAAGCTACTTTGTAACTAGGGCATACAGCAGCAGTACAAATTCTGATCAGCTCCTGGTGGCTTAATACATAAATCAGTCCATGTGTAGGTAAAGCCAGTGAATTGGCAACATTATTTTAGATTCTGTCTCATAGGGACAACAGAATGTTACTTCAGGCAGGTAGAGTTTTTCCTCTGAACTTTCTCGTAATTTCCTGCTCTCTCCATGCATGAGACAGACCAGAAATCTGGTTATTAGAAGCAGAAACTTAGTTCACACATCCAGTAATGTGATACACAGATACGTGGAATTCTGTCTAACAAGGGAGTAGTGCATTCTAGCAGTACTTCTTGGAGTGTAAAATTCTGTTACATACACATTGCTAAGCTACAGAACTCTGGCTGCCTTCCAGCTCTGGAATTTTGTACACTAGGCATGTTTGGATGAAGCTAGACTACTCTGAGATGTGGAGGTTTGGACAGCAGACACTAAATGGACATGTGCTATAAGAGGTTTAGCATACCAGTGATGCAGTTGGCAAGTGTGAGGCTTACATGTTTTGCACGGATTTGGTGGTTTTGAAAGTTTTTGACGCAGGCAAATGGCATGAAATACAAACAGAAAGTTTTAGCGTTTGAAATTTGAAGAACAAACTCTTGGTGTTTACTAGCCTTATATACAAGTTCCCTCTGTTGCTTTGTGTGCAGTACTAAAACCTCCCTGTATGAAGTCCAACTTCATCTTACAGACTCTGCTAAATAGGAGTGATGATTTGCATGTAGAGATAGACAGGTGTCCCAGTGCATACAGTATTACTAAAGGAAATGTAACGTGTAAGTAAACATTGGCATCAGAACATTGGTTCTGTACTGCTGGTGTTAGTTATTTGTGTGGATTTTAGATAACTGAAACTGTCATTCTTCATTTCAGCTCCAGGGACTGGAATGGATGGTTTCACTCTATAATAACAATCTGAATGGAATTTTAGCTGATGAAATGGGACTAGGAAAGACAATACAGACTATTGCACTCATTACTTACCTGATGGAGCACAAAAGACTGAATGGCCCCTATCTCATCATTGTTCCCTTGTCGTAAGTAACAGATCTACATCCGGCATTAACATCCTAAACATTGCAGAGTGATTTTTTTGGAACACGACACACGGACAAGACCAGATAAAGCTTTTAATTCTATTAATTTTGGCTAACTTGAGTAGGGAATTTACGGTAATTCACTCTTAAGCCACAAGAGGGGGATGTTTTTTCTTTTCATGCATGCCCTTTTCCAGTAATCTTTCAACTCCGATGTTAAAAATCTGTTGCTTAATTCCTTAAAGAGCTGGTGCCACATCTGATACTATGTAAGCGTACTTTAATAAAGTTAGATGATATTTTAAGTATTGTGTAACTAGCTCTGGATATATGTAACCTTGGTGAGTGTTACTCACACTTCTGTCAGGTGTCCAGGTCATGATTGTTTATGTGCTGCCTCTGTTTGGCTTTTCCTTGGCTTTCCATAATGCTGCTTATTTTATACGTTACTTTAAATGTATCTTCCGTTCTCCAAAGGTGAGGTGTGGCGTTTAGTGATCTGAATAAAGAAATTCCAGATGTTGTAAAACTGATGTAGGATATTGAGGGCTTGTTTGCTTATTTTTTTGTGTAAGTAACTTGATTGATGTGCAGAAATTCCCTGGCCTTTTCAGCTGATCTGTCCATCAGTTGTGCTGAGCATGCAGATTTGTTGTAGGATTAGGATAAATTTGATTTGTGGTTATCTCTTGAGTTCTTTTGAGATGTCCTGCCTTTCAGCTGTGCTGCAGTAGTAACTAATTGACTAAGATAAATACCACAGCTGTGCCTAATTTTATGAATATAAACGATGAGCTCTAACGTGAAAAGGAACATCTGTAAAGGGAGAAGATCTGTAAAGTAAAGCAAAGTTAAAAATAAAGGGAGAGTGTTACTAATGTCAGTTTTACCATAAACACAGTAAATGTATCAGGTTTCTCTTAAGTACTCTGTAATGATTTTTGGTATGTTTCTAAAAGCTGAAATTTCTTTCTTGTGTACATTTTGAATGCTGCCTTTCTTTGCCTTTTCTAAATAGCTAGTAATGTAACTATCACAGGTCCGTTAAGAAGGGAAAAAAAAAAGAAAGCAGCTGAAAAACCTCAAGAGTTTTTTTTGCTGTTGTCTCATGGTGTTTTTGGATGATAAGTGGTATAAAATAATTAAAAATCTATTTTTCTGTTCAGAGTTACTGTTCGTATCCGTAATATTTTCCAAAATACTAAGGTGCATGTAAAATGGTACTCTTACTGGTTTCAAAGAGGCTTCTGAATATAATCTGAAAGAGCATTTCACACATTTTTTCTGGTTACTTCCTTCTGAGATACTTGTATTTTATTGTAGTATATAGAGTGCATTTTTAAAAATGTGCTGTTACTTGTGGTGTTGGATTGCATAAAATGTGTTGAATAGCTGGCAACCACTTCGAAATAATCATAGTTTGACCTGCAAATGATCAAACACTTTACTTTTTCTTTGTAATTTCTATGATAGGACTTTATCCAATTGGACATATGAATTTGACAAATGGGCTCCTTCTGTGGTGAAGATATCATACAAGGTTTGATTTGCTCTTTATATGACAATAGAATTTAAGGAATAAGACTAAAGCCAGTTTTTTCTCTGTCTCTGCATGCATTTAAACTATTCACCCGTAAGATTCTGTGGTTTATACAGGGTATTAAGCATAGGGGTTAATCACACTAAGAAGACTGTTATAAGCTGAAAAATACTAGAGGAAGATGACTAAACAATAGTAAAAAGTGCAGAATAAAGTTGTTAGTTACCACATTGCAAGGTTTCTGGTGAGACTAATACAAATGGTAACTACTTCACATTTTATACATAACTGAATACTTTCTTTTTGCCTACTGTAGTAGTGATAATGGCCAAACAGTTTGTAAGGAGGCTAGGTCACTGGCTATGTATATTCATGGCCCACATAAACAGCTTTACAGTCTAGTAACTGTTCAGGGAAAACACTCTGAAGAAGTCTGGAATGTATAAATGTGTTATTTACAGAAACATAGGATTCCAAGTTCATGGGGTTACTAATTGTTTGCCAATTCATAAAAACGATGCATTTTCTTAATCAGAATAAAGAGTAACTACTAACTTTTCTTTCTCTTTTAGGGTACACCTGCCATGCGCCGCTCACTTGTTCCTCAGCTTCGAAGTGGAAAATTTAATGTTCTTTTAACTACTTACGAGTACATAATAAAGGACAAACATATCCTTGCTAAGGTAATAGTGACTGTCATCTCTTTCCAGCAAGACCAAGACACCTTCAAATGGTGGATGATACAAAACCCGTTTTTGTTTTATAGGGAAGTTCTGAGTGTTCTGCCCCTCACTAAAAGTTAACCCTTTCATTTATTTTTCTGTTCCTCAGTTTATGATTGAACTTCCCAGTCACAGCTCTTCCCTCTGCGAACACAAGGATTTTCCTGAATATGGCCAGGGGACAGTGCTTTGTGCAGTAGTGTCAGTGCTGTATACCTGTCTGTCCTTGGAAGAACATGGCTTTTCTCAGCTCTGCATAATATAATTTAGCCCTGATCTGCAGGAGTGACTTGAATTTTTTTCTCCTGCTTCTAACCTGAAGCTCACTCTTACAAGAGTCTTTCCAGTTATGTGCTCACTTTTCCCCACATAACTTAATAGTTACCTACATCATGGCTTTGCTGTCGCTCACTGGCTGTCTACAGGTATGCTTCAAGTGTAATGAATTAAATTGAAAACTACTGTGCTGTAAGACTGTTTCATGTGTACACGAGGCAAACTAAGGTAGTATTTTGCTATACAAAGAGACTGTATGGTCCTTTTGTTGATAACTTGCACTTGTATTTATTGCATATTCAGATTACTTGTCCTCTCTAATAGAATTGCAGTGCATTTTCTTAGCATAATTTAGATTGCTTGAAAGTAGCTGGAGACTGCAATATTTCTTTTCCTCAAGTTTTTCGCACCCTCGCTAAAAGATATGAAGGACAGCCACTCAACCTGTCCTGAGAAATGAAATTAGGTAGTACCTATGAAAGTACAAACCAAGGCCTTTCTAGTTATAGGGTCAGTGTGGCACTTGTATTGACTGGACATATTGTAGCACAGGTGGTAAAAGAGAGCTTGAGCAACATCTTTCAATATCTGCTGTGACTACATTTAAACTTCCATATTAAGAAATAGAAACTTCAGTTGAAAATGCAATAACTGAGGTGATTGTAATTATGCTGCTTTGTTCTCAAGTGAAAATGTAGGATTAGATGAAAAGAAAGTTCAGTGTTGCTGTTGTTTGTAAGCATACTTGCTTTGTCGGAAAATACTTTTGACTTCTTTCAAGATTCTTGTTTGCAGCAGATTTATTTGCAGTTTTTGTGGTCTCTTTCTTCCACTATGAACCATATTCTGGCCTTGAAGAGCCAGTCATTTTAATATCTTTCCCAGAAATTGAAAGAATCTGCTGTTTGCTGTTGCCATTCCAGTCAGAATTCAACATCAGATTGAACATGCCTAGTGTTTCTATTTTTTCTGCTTGTAAGGACACTGGTATTTGCATAAAGCTTACTTAGGTTTTCCTCACACTTGAGAGTGACTAATGTTTCAAGCTTGAAATATTTTTGTTCTACACCTACTGGAAGGAATTTGACAAAGTCTGACCTGCTGTACCTTCGCTAGCTTTTTTTTTTTTTTCCAGATTCGGTGGAAATACATGATAGTAGATGAGGGCCATCGAATGAAGAACCATCACTGCAAGCTGACTCAGGTCTTGAATACTCACTACGTGGCTCCTAGGCGAATACTGTTGACTGGGACTCCATTGCAGAACAAATTGCCTGAACTTTGGGCTCTTCTCAATTTCCTTCTCCCAACCATTTTCAAGAGCTGTAGCACCTTTGAACAGTGGTTCAACGCTCCGTTTGCCATGACTGGAGAAAGGGTACTGTGGCAAGTTTTTTTAAAAGATCAGAAACAAACCACTTTGGTGAAAACAGAAAGGAGCTTATACAGAAAGATTAGGGTTTGAAATTTCTCCCTGATATTTAGGGGGTTAAGATAACTAAAAGTGACCTGTTGTATACCAGAAAATTTTAATACCAGTGTGTTTTCTGACTCAGAGCCAGTTTGGTTTTAAGATGCAGTTAATTATTGCACATGCCTAAGGTTTCATATGAGAGAAGACATTACCTTATATACTGAGTTGCTTTGTAGTGACTTTTCTAAACTTCGGTAGGTGGACTTAAATGAGGAAGAAACTATTCTGATCATCCGTCGTCTCCATAAAGTACTTCGGCCCTTCTTGCTGAGAAGATTGAAGAAAGAGGTTGAATCTCAACTGCCAGAAAAGGTTTGCAATGCAAGGAGTTTTGGAAGGGGTTTGATATTCCTTTTTAAGCATTAAATAATGTTCCCTCTTCAGATTTATTTTTCAGAAGAGGACTACTTTAACGTTTGTTATTGCTGTGGTTTGTTTGTTTATAACTCTTCAAAGAAAACTGTCCGCTGAGGAAGCCTGAATACTGAAGTTTCTGCATTCTCAGGGTTCCTCACCAATCTTAAAGCTTTAATTCTCTTTGCTGTCATCATTGTAAGCTATGCAACCTCTTTCCATAGAATCTGGTTTCAATTTGTGAGTTAGCAATACACTTGAGAATAAGATTCTATCCTGTCCCATCCTCCTTCCACTGGCTGAACCTTTGTTCCCTGAGCTTAACTAGTTCACTGAAATTCCTGAGGGACTACTTGACTTTAAAAAGCAGGCAGAATTTGGTCCTGCATTATCATTTCAGAAGTTGTGTGAATTGTCTTGTTGAAATTGCCTTTTTTTTCCTTTTTTTTTAAACTAGTGGCTTTTTAATTCAGAACATAAAATTATCTTCTAATTTCAAAGGTTATTTTTTGATTTCTATCCAATTCATCATGTCCTACCATGTCCTTCTCTACAATTCTGAGTCACTCTTACCAGAATGACAGCAACTAAGGAAAAAAGTAAATTTGAAAGTGTGCAAAAGACAATTTAGTGCAAAAGTCAACTGAATTAAAACCATACCAAAAGGAAATATTTATAATCTGTGTTATGAGCTAAATAACACTGGCTAATTGAATGAAGAACTCTGTACAAATGCTTATTGGCAATATACAAAGGAAAGGCATTTTAAGCTTTTTTTCACTCTTTATAATGTTGTGAATGCTGTTACTGTTATGACTTTCTGTTCCTTGAAATGTCAGATTCTCAGTATCCTCAGAAACATTTGAGAATGAAACATGCTTGCATTTGAACGTAATACTGAAGTCAAGCCACTATGATAAATCCATGAATAGGGATTGAAAAGGAGGATTTTCAAGTAGCATACACACTGGTACTCAGAGGACCATGTTTCTTTTTGTTTTCATGATCTTGAAAACAGCAGTTTATTCCACTATGAGAACTGAACTTGTGGACTGAAGCCTCTTAATCATATTCATTTGATCTTGCAAGTCTTGGTAAAGAAGCCATTAAAGAAAGTAATTTCTCTTTAAAGGAGTTTTTCTGAGAATAAAATAACCTGAGAATTTACTTTCCATTCATTTATTAAATATTAGGAAGCTTGTGCTTTGTCATCTAGTCACAACTTGAAAGATTTCTAGCCATTAGTGTGGCTTTATCATGCGACTTTTTATTTGACATAATTTACTGACAACAAAGTGACTGTAATCTGGAAATTGGGCAACAGAAGAAGAAACAAGTTGGGTTATGAAGTTGTCATGTTATTGTGTTTAAATGTAGTGGACAAGTAAAAACTACTTCAATAAATACAGTTTTGTAAAGCTAAACAAGTCAGGCTGAATGTAGGGGTCGTATTGTACTTGATTAATTCCCTGTGTTTAAGTGAATATTGAGAAAATGGCATATTTCCATGGCAACCTAGGTAAGCATTACACTAATTAGACACTGAGGGCTGCTTATTTGCTAGATATGCAATGATGGTATTTTTATAATGCTTAACAGACACAATAATACTTTTTAAGTATATGCTGAACATAAACCAAAATTAATTTTAAATTATTTTTAAATTTACAAAATTAGGGAATGAGAAAAAATATGGTTGGTAATCCTTCAGTTGTTAGGATCCAGCTAACTCATAGTAGTTGTGACTCACAGATAATCATTTTGGATGTTCATTGCTATGCTTGCAGTTGGATTGCTGGTTACAGAAGTTATATGTGGTGTTAGGGTGCAGATAAAAGATCAGTAGTTTCTTTATTTTGTGTTTTAGAATTGCAAGAATCTGCAGTTCAATCCTACTGATGCTATTATGTTAGTGTGCTTATGGTTGGGTTTCTTTTTTTTTTTTTTAACACTAGGTGGAATATGTGATCAAATGTGATATGTCAGCTCTTCAGAAGATTCTGTACCGTCACATGCAGGCCAAGGGAATCCTTCTCACAGATGGATCTGAAAAAGACAAGAAGGTAAAAAAGAAAGACTAAATTATGTAGGAAATAATCTGTTTTGATTAAACATGTTAGCAATATGATTTCTACATCATAAAATTAATATGTAGGCTTTTACTACAGGTTTCTCTCATGGGAAGAGAAATCTCCATCAGGCATACTTTTCAGTTCCAAGACTGCAGTTTGTGCTCTCTATTCACAGGGAGAAGTTACTACTTTTATTCAGTGTAATTGCAGTGCCTTTCTGCAAATAGGGAATGTTTGAGAAAAAACGGCATTTCCTTTGGCTGAGTTTAATTCAATAATGTACCTAAATAATCGTGATTGTGGTAGATATGGCTGCAGAAAATAATTCATCTTGTCTCTCAGAGTGATTAGTTAAGTCTTGTTTCAGCCAACTAGGGCTGTATACTTGCATTCATATGTACAGGATCTGTTGATGACAGAGTTCTTCTGAGGGAATGGTAAGATTCAATGTCGTAGTCAGATTTAGACTATGTGTTTATTAATATTGATTATGCTATCATGGGACTTGATCCAGTCAATACAGGGTAAAGCACTTGCCTGTCATGAGGTTCCCACATTATAAAATGTGTGAAATGGTGTAGTAAATGTGAAATACCTTGAACAGTCGCTGCAGAACATCTGGTATGTAGTAGTTTGGGTTTGCACCCTCCTTTGTGTATATTGCTGATGTAATGCAATTATCACATACAGTCTTTCTGTAATCGGTTTTCAGGTTGCATTGGTACAGTGGATTTTTCTGCTTAGTATCTTATTTTACCCTCCTAGTTCTGTGTAGTCAAATTGTTTCCTTCGCTGATGCTTAGTTGAATTCCATATGAAGCTTGTTCATTTCACTTGGCATTGGAACTTGTCGTCATAGTTTGAATATCGTTTAGACATTAATTTATGTTCCTCAGTTGTATTTCTAATATAATTCTACAGTTTGATCTCTTCAGTTTTGTCCTAAAAATTTCATTTTGTGTCACAGTCATCTTCCCTTACGGGTTTCTTTCTTTTACCTACTTAGTAGTTTTTGTCCTACCTACTTCACCACCCAACTTTGTGCTTAGCCAGTTCAAATGGCCTTTGTTGTCTTCTGAACACTTCCCTCTCCTTCCTCTCTCCCCATGGGTCTAAAATTTTGCTTCCCTTGCCACACTCTCATAAATTTTTTTTACTTTAACTTTTTCATCAAACTCTGTTATCCCTGCTACCTCTTTTCAGTACATGGAGGTACATTTTAAGACCACTTGGCTTCGATGACCAAATAACTAGTGTGTTAGGAAAAAATCTTGTCTTTCTGCAGCTCTGGCCTGGACCCAGATGAGATTAGAGAGAGTTCATTAAACTGAAAGGCTCTGGAAAATTCCTTGTATTACAAATATGAACTTAATTTTGGAGTAAATTTGGGAGTATTTTGAAAGAAGAAAACTAAGTTTTGAATGTACAGAGCATCCTCTTCAAAAGGATAATCTCTGCTGCAATAAAAGTTACTATTTCAGGAAAGGCTAGAATATTAATAGTATATATTATGATCAAGAGATGTATTTTCCCTCAATTTTACGATTCGAAATTGCTAAATTGTTTTGGCTGAGATTTTTAAAGTTAATCTGAATTAGTCATACAGTAAGCTTATAATATTGTTGCCACTCTGATTACATTTTTATAAAATTGCAATGAAGCAAAATGGTATTTGAAAGCATCGGGTCTGTGGCAATGTTAAGAGGTTACAATGCTCTCAAACTTTTTTCACCAGTTAAAAGTAGTTTTAAGCATACAGTTTGGTCTAGCACAGCTGACTACTGTCTGATGTGTGTCATAATTCTTCAAAAAGATAAACTTTAGGGTAAGTTTTGAGAATATAGTTCATTAAATAATAATGTGAAAATATACACATGAATTTGGTGAACTTTATCTTCTTAGCACCTGTGGCCTGCAATGAGAAACCCATTAGGTTGAGTTAACTGACTGGAGAACATACTGTGGAGTTGAAAAGCATCCAGTTCGAGTTATTTCCTGTTAGAGGGTTCAGACTAGTTTGTGTGGTTTCATAGTGAACAGTAAAAACAAGCAGTACAGTGGATGCTCTGCTTCCCACCATGAATTCTACAGAAAGAAACATCGTGCACTTTATAGATTACTTCCAAGTCTCCGTTTTTCATTACAGATTATCCTTATTACAGGTGGATTTGTACAAGACAACTGCACAATACCTTCTAGACCTCTGTTGTCTTGGTTTGGGGTTTGGGGGGTTTTTTTAATTATTTAGGGGGGACTGTGTTTTTTGTTTGTTTTTTATTTTAGTGATGCAGCATTCAGGTTTCAGCTAAAAATATTTTCAGAAGCATTATTTGTAAGTTAATAAATTAATAATTCATTTTGCATTATTTGTACCCATAGGGAAAAGGTGGGGCAAAAACTCTCATGAATACCATCATGCAATTGAGAAAGATATGCAATCATCCATATATGTTTCAGCACATTGAGGTAAGACTGACAGGTTTGATTTTCAAAGTTGTTTTATTCAGATGTCTAACATAACAGAAAACTACTGTTGTAGCTTATGTGGGTGGGAGGGCACGTCTCTTTCTACATAATTTATACTAATAAGGACACATCTGAAAAAAACGACCAGCTTTTTATTGATAGTCCTACGCCTAGTTTTAAAGCATTTAATCTTATGGAACACTGTCTTAAAAAAGCGAAAGTATTTTTGTTAATTTAAGAGAATCCATTTTGTAATTGCTAATTAAATCTTTGTAAGACTGGTCATCTTTTACAATGTCAACTAAAATTGTCCTAGTCCATCCACCTTTTTCAGAAAAAATGTATTATCTATATAACATTTCTCAATAGGACTTAAAGTACATAAATATAGTATGTCTGAAAAAATAGTATCATAAATATCTGAAATGTAGATACATTTATGAATGAATAATGAAGTTCCTACTGTGATGTTTTCACTATTCACTCTCTTTTAGTTTTCACTCTGTTTTCTTATATGCTGGTTAATTAAATGGAGTAATTTGCAAAGGGATCTTCTAGTAATTAGTATTACATTAATTAGGGTTCAACTCTGTAACCTGATAAAATATGTGCTGCAGAAGTTACTCTGCAAATGATGAATTTCAAATAATAGTACAGGAAAACATGAAGCAGAGCACTGTTGCTACAAGGTGTTTTCCAAGAGTATGATCGATCATCATTAAACTGAAACCCCAGCACTCACGTATCTAATCTAATTTCTCTAAGGATGCATAATTTTTGATTCCTGTGTAGTTTGTAATATGGTTATTGCTTATAACCCTGCAGGAATCCTTCGCTGAACATTTAGGCTACTCGAATGGTGTCATCAACGGGTAATTCTTCATTTTTTCCTCCTGTTTATAGTGTTGTGTTGGAACTAATGATCACATTCTTTTTCTGGAAGATACATTCTAGCAAACTAACAGGAAGGCAGAGGAGGCACAGGGCACATACATAAAGCAAAACATAGTAGTACTAGAAGTCTTACAAGATCCTTTTGTGATCCTTCATCTCTTTAAGGATGGTAGACTGAAAAGATGGTAAACTGAAGTCTTCCTTTCCCCTTGTTTTAAAATAGCTTAGGTACCATCTGAAATTTATTGGATTTATTCTTCAGAGGTATCAGTTGGGATTTTCTTCCTCTTGTTGTTTTTGCCTTCTACTTTTCCCTCTTTACGACCTTTGCTCCAAATTAAAGTAACAGAATCTGAAGTGAAATAAATTTACTCTTTTTTTCTTGACACTTCATGCAACTGTCAAGTTAATGGATGCTTTCTGAACAAAAGATGTGTACCATCCCCCTGACTTACTTTCTGTTCTCATGTTAGTGACTTTTTTTTTTTCCTTCCCCCATGTGTAGCAGACTGTTTGTTTCCTTAGCTGGTATACCAGAATACTTGTCTCCTAAACGGTGGTCTTTTGCTGATTACATATGTATGCATATCAGAAGGCTATGTATCTTCTGGACTTTGTACCTTCGCTAATGATACATGTTATTTTGAGAGTACAGCCTCAAGGTTAGAAAGAAATTGCATGATATTTATCACTGTGATGCTGTTTTAGACATCCTGTTTACTTTTATTAATTTTTTCAGTAATAGGTTGATTCTGTGCTAAGAGTATATTTTGCAATCCTTAGTACAGAAGCAGCTAATCAAAGCAAGTAAATGCCATTCAGGACTATTAAGCTTATTTGGCTAAAAAGTATATCCACTGTCAAACTCCTGTTTCTTCTGTATAGTAGTTCAGTGTGCAGTATTTCACTTCCATGTGCATAGTAGTTGAGTGGAAGTGGGTTTCCAACATGTGCTTGGTGTATGCAACTTGCAACTGCAGTTGCAATTGAAAGTTTGTTTCAATGCCAGTTGACAACCAAAGAAGCAGGTGAATGTCTTAACTGATAAAATGCTTATCTAGGTGAGAAATAATGTTTGTTTTGATAAAGAAGGAAAAAAATAATTGAATTTCATAAAGGAAGCCATTCTGAGTGATTAAAAGTCTGCACAGTTTTTGTAATGGAAGAAAACTCAGGAAATCATATGTGTGTGGGTTTTTTTAATTTAAATATAAGGAATTTTTTTTAAGTGCTATTACTCTTGTTTAGATTACATAAATTAGTCTCTTTGTTATACTCAGACGTGATAATGACTACAGACTTTTAAGTATGGACTCATTTGGGCATTTACTGTGTTGCTTCTCTCAACAGAGCCGAACTTTATCGAGCATCAGGGAAGTTTGAGCTACTGGATCGTATTCTGCCAAAGTTACGAGCTACTAACCATCGTGTGCTTCTTTTCTGTCAAATGACATCACTAATGACCATCATGGAAGACTACTTTGCGTTTCGAAATTTTCTTTACCTGCGTCTCGATGGTAAGCTACATGGAAGAAAGCAATACATAGCAAGATAGGAGGTAGCATCCGTGTTAGTTTGAACATGGGAGCCATCTCTTCATGGTGTCTTCCTAGCACACCAGTGCTGTGATGTGACCATACAAAAGTATAAACAGGTTCAAAATACTATTTTATAAATCAGCAAGGGTATTTATCATGAAATTATGGCAGTAGACCCTTAAGCTGTAATTTACTGAAATTTTCCTCATTCTTCCAGGTAAGATACTGAGCAAGACATATTTTTGTCTCTGTTGGTAGAGTTAAGTAATTTTCCCTCGCTCTTTCATTGTTTCCTTTCATCTGTTTAACCTGCTGACCATTTGATGAGGGATTGTTTTGATGAACACTCCAGTGTGTTCATGGAATGCAGATTATGTAGGAATTGGATACTGTGGAGCTCATCATGTTTTCAAAGGGTTTAAAGTCCCAATCAGTCACAACTGTCTGTTGCCTGAAGATATTCTCATTATAAGAGATGATAATGCCAGTCTTACGCTTACATTCCAGTGGAATTAATTGAATTTTATATGTTCAAAGTTCAACTCCTATTCTTCACAGGCTGAATGTCAGGGATGGATAAAATAGTACCTGTAGCTTTATTTAAAAGATTATTTAGAAACATTGTGGGGTATTGTTCAGTATTTTTGTTCAGTGGCTTTATTGACTGTTCAGTATGTTTATTGATTTTGTGGATAAGGGGATCAAGTGTAACCTCAGTAAATTTGCAGGTGACACCAAGTTATGTGGGAATGTTGGTCTGCTGGAAAGTAGGAAGGCTCCACAGAGGTGGGACAGGCTGGATCGATGGACCAAGGCCAGGGGTATGACATTCAACAAGACCAAGTGCTGGGTCCTGCACTTAGATTACAGCAACGCCAGGCAGCACTATGTGTAGCGGTCAGTTTCACAATCTCCGTTTTGGAGGGCAAACAGAGATATTTATTGAAGCAACATGATACAATATATAGGCTCAGTGAGTAAATATTCATCTCAGGGGCTGGTCTTATGCTAAAGCATGGGAGGAGATATTACAACTAAGAGAATACAATGTGCTCATTATGAGGGAGCTCAAGAATGCAAGGTTAGTCCATATTTAATGAACACAAGACAGAAGAAACAAAGGGATTGATAAATTGAGACTCCATCTGGGCTAGGGAACACACAGAAACCCTAAATCTTGTCAACTGTAGGCAGCTTGGAGATACTGTGGCAGCTGATGTCTGCAGACTGGATTGAGTCTTATAAGCATTGAGATACTCCCAATATGCTTTCCCAAGGTTTAGCTGAATTTCCAGACAGGCCTTTTGTAATCAAGCTGTTCCTGGACTCCACAGCTATGGACTGGGGGCAGAGTGGCTGGAAAGCTGCCTGGATGAAAAGGACCTGGAGATGCTGGTCAACAGCTGACTGAACATGAGCCAGCAGCTTGGCCAGGTGGGCAGGAAGGCTGATGCCATCCTGACCTGTATCAAAGCGTGTAAGGACCAGGGTAGTGATTGTCCCTCTGCCCTCTGCACTGGTGAGGCCACATCTTGAGTACTGTGTCCAGTTCTGGGGCCCTCAGTTCAGGAGGGACATCAGGATGTTGGAGCATGTCCAGAAAAGGGCAGTGGAACCTGGTGAGGGGTCTAGAGGGTAAGTCATATGAAAGGTGGCAGAGGGAGTTGAGGCTGTTTTGCCTGCAGAATGGGAGCCTGAGGTTGAGACCTTATCACTCTACAGCAACCTGAAAGGAAGTTGTAAAGGAGGTTATAGCAAGATGGGGTTGGCCTATTCCCCCAGGCAGCTGGTGACAGTACAGGAGGATGTAGTCTTTAGCTGCACCAGGGGAGGTTTAGGTTGGACATTAGGAGGAATTTTTTTCACAGGAGGGATGATTTAACTTTGGATGGAACAGAGTGCCCAGGGTGTGAGGACTTAAAAGTACATAAATATAATATAGCCAAAAACATGGAAAGTGTCATAAATATCTGGAATGTAGCTATATTCACCTGGAGGTATGTAAGAAGAGAGTGCACGTTGTACTTATACCCTGGTCTAGGTGACATGGGGGTGTTCAGTTAAAGGTTTGACTTGATGATCTCATAAGTCTTTTCCAACCTGATTGTTTCTGCAATTCTTTGAAAAATGAAAATAGGATATTCTACCTGACTCTTAAACCTGTTTGAAAGAAGTTTCCATTTTGGTCTTCTGCGGTGTTGTCGATCTGTGCCTCTTACTGACTTTCTTAAATAGTGATGCTTTTTACTTAATGTTTTGTCTCACATTATAGTATTTTATAAGGCAGCAGCATTTATTAGAATACTTCTTTAAGTGAAAAGCAATTATATAAGAGAAATATAAAAAACAGTACAAGAGAGACTTCAAGGTCTTTTTGAATATTCTTTTTATATAATTTTCAATTGACTCCTTGCCTCATGCTTTATTGAGTAGAAGTAATACTGAGAAGTATTCTCATCCTTTACAGATATTAATGAACATAAGCTTGAAACACTGTTATCCTAAAATATAAAGTAGGATTATGAAAAGGAGACACAAATAAGCTATGTCACTGTGCCACAGAATATCTATGTCAAAACAGTCCTAAGAACATACCAGCATGCTAGCAAAGTCCTTTTCACACCTCTGGTCTATGGGTGTTCTAATGCTTGAATTCAGGAAAGTTGAATTATATTGTTTTAAATGTTTTAAATCACCTTACATCATGTGTTTTTAAATGAAATCTTTTTCATACCAGAATGTTTATGGCAAGATGCGGTATTGTAAATACAACTCCTTGGTTTTTCAGGTAGTTCGTTAAGTTACATGAACCCTTTTTCTTCTAGTTTTGTAATGACAGGTACCTTCCATACTGGAATGCAATCTGTGTGTAGATTTTTACCCCGCTGTCTTCTCACACAGCGTGTTTTCTATTCAGTTGGTGTGGGACCCCAGTTAAGGTGTTCAGTGGGTCAGCAGTAGGCCAGCTGTGTGGCTGTGGTGGCTCTGGCTGGGATGTAGTTAACTTTCCTCATAGCAGCCCATATGGTGCTGTGATTTGCATTTGTGGTTCTACAGGGTTGGTAACTCTACAGTGTTTTGGCTATTGCTGAGCAGTGCTTGCACAATGCCAAGGCTTTCCCTCCAAAGTAGCCCTCTACCCCGGGGCTGGCAGGCTGAGGGTGAACTGGGACTCAGATAAGACAGCTGACCCAAACTGACAAAATGGATGTGAACAGCAGTAAAAGCTGAGAGAAAGAAAGAGGATGCAGGGACATTCCTTATTACAGCACTTGTCTTCCCAGTTAGTCATTGTGGGTGCTGAGACTCTGCTTTCCAGGAAGTGGGTGGACATCTGACTGCTGATGGGAACTAGTAAATAAATTCTCTTCTTGCCTTACACACCTTTTGCTTTTATTAAGCTGCCTTTATCTCAGCACAGGGCCTTTTCTGTCTTATTCTCTCCCGATGTACTGTTAAGGTGGGGGAGTAGGGGAATGTATCTGGTAACCAGCTGGAGTCAGCCCACCATGACAGTAAGAAAAGCTTTAAATTTTGTACAAAAATCATTCTCAAGACAGGACATTTTAAGAATTTTCTGTCCTTTCATGTTAATTATGATTCCGAAGGCAAACAGTGACATTTTGATAAATCTCTGTGTAAGTAGCTTTCAAAAATATTTAGTGCTGCTGTAGCCAAAAGGCATTAATCAAAACTAGAGCTCTCTTCTCTTTGTGTATAGTAACTTCAGTTGAAATTTATGTGAGCCATAAAATGGTATAACAGTGTAGTCAACATTTTAAGATTTGCTTTTGAAATGTCAAAATAAATACTTCTAACGTTTGTGACCAGTATTTATTCTGTGTAACAAAAACTGTGTCAGGGGTGTCAAAGAGCAGTGGACTGAAATTATCCTTCCACATGTACTTTAAGCAACTGACGTTGTATTTTTATTATTCCAGTTCACATCTTTGTTATAGGGTATTCTTATTTTTTTTTCTTTTCAGGCACAACAAAATCAGAGGATCGAGCTGCTCTGTTGAAGAAGTTCAATGAACCTGGATCACAGTACTTTATCTTCTTGCTGAGTACAAGGGCTGGAGGGCTAGGCTTAAATCTCCAGGCTGCTGACACTGTTATAATCTTTGATAGCGACTGGAATCCTCATCAGGTTATTTTTATGTTCTTATCTTCATGAAATGTGCAAAGAATTCATTATGGTTTTTTGGGTTACTTCTTAAAATAGGGGATGTAGCCTGGGATGAAAGGAAAAAATGTCCAGGTAAGTCATAAAATGCTGCTTTGAGAGGAATGAGTGAGGCAAACTGCCATAAGGAAATGTTTTGATTTGAATCAGGGAACTAATTATCTGTCTGTGTATCTATTTTGTCTGACTCAGAGGGTGTTCTCAGAGTTAGGAGTGTTATAAACCTTTGTATAATCCTTAGGACATAATAACTAACTCTACATTTTTAGTCTTTAGTAGGTAGGTTGCAATACTTCAGTAAAGGCTGTGCTGAATGCTGCCTGTCTCATGAAATTGGTGAGCATGTGAGTGCAGTAGTCTTGGCCTGAGACACTGGACTTACACTGTAAGGTGGTTAGTACTGAGGAAGAATCACCTGGAAAAAATGGTATCAAACCATTTTGGTTTATTTTAACAAGCCAGAAGACATAACTGAAGTATGGCCTTACCACCCTTTTATGTCCCCTTTTGTTTGTAAGAACATAAGTGAGAGATCTCTGGAAGTACATAGCTAACTATGTTATGAAAAACATAGCGTAGTGTTTTCAGCTATTTTGCCTATCTATGCAAATCACATCATAGTCAATGGACACATGTAAGGGGAGAGAGAGACTAAATAGAGTTTTACTCTCTCCCTCACTCTCTGTGTTCTTTGCCTAATAGGACTTGCAGGCCCAAGACAGAGCTCACCGAATTGGTCAGCAGAATGAAGTTAGAGTCCTGCGACTGTGCACTGTGAACAGTGTGGAAGAGAAGATACTTGCTGCTGCGAAGTATAAACTGAACGTGGATCAAAAAGTTATTCAGGCAGGAATGTTTGATCAGAAATCTTCAAGCCATGAAAGGAGAGCCTTCCTTCAGGCTATACTGGAGCATGAAGAAGAAAATGAGGTAAGGCATCTAGAAGTAATTAGGAAGAGGATATATCACAAAGTACGGAGTCTTTTTTTTTTTAATCATTAACAAACATATTTTCCTTTGAAATTGAAAATGTCATCATATTCTTAAAATCCAGTCAAAGAAATAACTTAATTTTTCTCTTTTATATGGTGACAGTAATACGTTATAATGGTTATGATTAAATACTAGTGTAGAATTAGACATTGTAAATCATTTCACCTTCTGTAATTTTGCCAAATAATTGCATTCAAAAAAAGATTTTTTTCTGAAACAGTTTATAGATCAGTTCCTAAATCCCATTTATATGTTAAAGGAGGTAATATGATTTTCAGACATGCTGAGCAGCTAGCACCACATAGGTTCAATCATGGAAGACCATTACTTTGCTTCTTTTGGAACCTGGAAGAGAGTTACGATCTGCTTTGAAGTACTTTGGGATTAGAGCAATCCAGCAAAATAACTCTTTCTGGTGCTGTATCCAGCCTGGAGTACTCATCACCACTTCCTCTTCAAGAAACAATTAACTGTTTGAAAAGAACTGTCAAGTTCTTTCTTAGAATAGTGGGAAGTGAGGTTACAGAATCACTGACTTCATGTTCCTGTATTTTCGTTGTGGTGTTCTGTGGAACTGTCAGTGTGGAATGGTGAACATATTCTTTTGGCTGTCACTGGAGACTCTTAATATGAACAAAACGCAGCATTTGGATGCAAGCTGTATTGGGACAGAGTAAATAAATATATCAGTTATACTGGTCACGTGGACACACATAAAATCCTGTTCTGTGGTGACTATTTCTTGACTTGAAAAGACTTTTATAATAGTTCAAGACACAGAGACTTGGAGACTGATTTTGCCTCTAAGTGTGCCTTGTATGTCTGAATATGGCACATACTGAAAGAAGATTCTGTAGCCTGTCTTTCACTGGCATCCTTCTTTATATCGTGTAAACTTTCAAAGACTAAGGAGTTTACTTCTTCAATCATGAATCCACTTATGTGAACTCTGTCTTGTACATTTAGAAAATGTACATCATTTGTATGGAATTTTGTATTGTTTTAGTATTTCTCACACAAATTAAAGAAGAGTGATGGATGCTTTTATCAGTAATTGTCTTTCATATATGGTATCAGTGCAGAAAACAGGGTGATATGTATGTACCATTCTTGATTAAGTGAAACTGTAGCTCCGAAGCAGCCAATGCTATCCATATGAGTAGATAGATTAACTTGACATCAGCAGGAAATTTCAGTAAGCCTATGGATTTCTCTTTTTTTTAATTGATGTAAGTTTACTGTTTCCAAAGCAGTCTGACTTCTAACAGACTGAAATTTTCAAGCAATACTTCTTTGTGAACAAAGAATATTCAAGACTTGCCCAAACTGAAACTTGTGAGGGACTAAGAGGGATTGAATTTGCACCATCTTGCACATTTCTGCTTCATTGCAGCAGCCCTGAAAACAAATTTGAGTATCATATGGGAGATTGACAAGAAAAAAGTAAATCTCTCAGTTAAAAGTTAAGATATCAACAATAGTATCCATCATATTAGAACAACTTTGACTTGCAAATATGTACTATCACATCTAGCAAAGAGATGGTTTACTGATCACCTAGTTAAATATCCTCATGCTAAGCATGCTTTATACGTGTCACGCTTGTATGTAGAGCACTGTGTTCTGTTTGTACTTCCTTAGTAGTTTTTGTAAGTTTAGCATAAAAACTCCTCGTATTTTCTTTATTTCTTTCCTCTTCTTTTTGCTCTGTTGTGTTTTTTTTTTTTTTAAATCTGTGCTAGATAAAGTGTGTCTTTAGAAAGATTTGTTAGACTAATAGCAGTGTATTACAAATGATTAGAAGTAACTTGTTCATGGAGTTTGTTTTTTTTTGTTGTTAGCACTGGTGTTTACACTGGTGTTTATTTAGTTCTTCTTCTGCCAAGCTGAACCACTTGGCAATGGAATTATTCAGACTAACTGCAGATGATATGGACACAGCTTCTGCTGTGGGATCCCTGATGTTTTTCAGGTCAGCAGTTACTCTGAGATGACAGGAAGTCTATGAAACTTTCATGATGGTCACGGTCATGAAAGACTCTTTTGTTCTGTCTGTGTATAACCACGTGACTTCCTTTTCTTGAACACTGAAGGAGTACTTACTGTAAGCGAGAAGAACTAGCTCTCTATCACTTTCTGAGTTTAGAAATATTGCCACTGGAGGGAAGATACGTGGATGTATAAAGGCCTCCTCTCTTTATTGAAAAAAAAAAAAAGCTACAGGATCTTGGATTTAGGTTGTTACAGAATATATGCATTCCATATTCCTCTTACACTGGCTTCAAATCATGAGTTTTCCTGAAGAGTTACAGGTCTCTAGCGTACTGTAATAACAGGTTCAGAAAACCCTATGAAGGACTCACTCTGTAGCTCAATTGTTTTGAGGGATGTGTTGTCTGAGCTTTTGCAGTGAATCAGGGCGGGAAACTGAAACTGTGGACTCTGTTAAAATGGGTCTCATAACTATTCAGCTTTAATATTTTTCATTGAACGCTACAGTTGTAGTAGTTGTAGTGTCTGTTTATGTTTTTATGAAGTAACTGATTTTGTCTGAAGTAAAATTTGTTCATCTTAATTTGTAAGCAGACAGTCAAGAGAAAATAATTCAGCAGGGTTATTTTCCGGTATGAAGACTTTTTAATTTAATCAGAATTTTTTTATTCTCTTTGCTTTGACAGCAAAGACCTCAAAATGTAAAATGATATATCTGGGGGATGCATTTTAACCAAAGTACTAACTGTGCTTCTGACCCAGGAAGACCACAACTCAAATTTTCATGGTTTTGTATTTGTTCATTTCCTCATTATTGAATTATAAAGGTAGTAATAAGTCCCAGTTTTCTCTCTAATTACGTCTATTTTGTCTTACTTCTGAATAGCTGAACATTTTAAAAGTTTAGTTGCACTTTTGAGTGTTTTACATGTGTTGTCAGAGAGGGATGGTCAGTGGAGCGCTGACCTGATGGAGGGTGTTACATCGGCTTCAACTTCTTTCCAATCATTTTATCCATCTTTGTAACCAGGAGGAAGATGAAGTTCCTGATGATGAAACTCTGAATCAGATGATTGCTCGACGTGAGGAGGAATTTGATCTCTTCATGGTAAGTATGATATGATCATAAGTAGATTATGATTAGTAGTGTTTTTAACTAAGACCTTAACTTTGTCTATCAAATTTTGGAAAACTGTATTGAAGGAATAGACTTTATTTACTTGCACTGTTTATCTGAGGAAAGAAGTGTAGTCTGCTTAAACACCGAGTTCCTCAGGTGTCAGAAAGTCTTCAAAGATCCTTGCAGTCAGTACAGTGGAACAGTAATGATCTGGAGGAAGAATCTGACATTATCTGAGAAATTTGTAGTGGAGAAATAATAATCACAGTTTATCTTGCTAATTCTGCGGCATACTTCTGCTATTCAGTATCTCTTCTTTCTTTTGGATTTTGATCTTGTCAAGGACAAGTACAGGAACTTAACAAGATAGTAAAGTAGTAGATTTACAATGTTGATTTCTTCGTGGATTAGCTGGGTTTTACTGATGGCGTTGTCAAGGGCCCAGTTAGCTGCATCTCTGCTGCTGCAGCTGTTGAACAGTTACCAAAATAGAGCTAGTGACAGTAGTTCAAATGTGAGCCACTCATTTTTATTACTATTTCCCTTTTTGTAAATGCTAGTACAGCACTGATGGAATGATTACTAAAATGTTTGTGTTGAGCATGGCTCTTGTCTCATTAAATGTTCTCTCAGAAAAAATGAAATCTGTGAAGCCAGTTGCACAGAAAATGACTGCGTACCCCCATCTTTTTAAAGTTTCCATCAGTGATTTGGGTGTAAGGAGATTTACATAACAGAAACCAAGAGGTGACCATTTAATCCAAAACACTAAAGAATAATTTCATCTGAGTTACTGTCTGAACATACTCTGAGTTCTGTGAAAGTGGATTTGCTGCTGGAAGTAGAGGAGTTCGAGTACTTCTCATTCAGACCCAGAAGGAATGAACTAATCCATGGGTTGAAAGTAGATGTTGAATTTGTCTGTTAGAAGGAAATCTCTATAACTTCATCTTTTAGTATTAAATTTGAAGGATATTTACATGAAAGAGTTGAGGGGCCTAGAGTGAAGGCAGTTTTAGCATTGTGTGGGCTATAAATTATGTTTTTCATACTAATTGATGTGGAAGTTTTTAAGGGAAGGTAAAGAGTTGGTAATAGGTAATAAAAATTTGAAAAGGCAAAACCAACATGCTTTGAAAGCCAGAGTTTAAAGATAGTAAGACAGGAAGAATAAAGTTAAATATTAATGGCTAAGAAATAATTTTAATTATTAAAATTTTTATTTTTTTTTTCTTTTTTCATTTTGGTAAACTAATTATAATAGAAAAATCTGAGAAGAAAGTTTGGCAGTCAGGGCCATTTGTCTTCTATTTATCAATATTTCAGGTCTTGTATAGTCTGATAAAGGGCGCAAAGGTAGGCTTTATTCTCCTTAGCTTAGTGATACCACTGCTGCCTCAGAGATAATACCTCTGAATTTGTGCATGTCCATGTCTTGGCTAGGGCTGTAAAAGGATATGTCTAGTTGGCCTCCTGTGTTAAGTGCATCATCGTGCACACAAGGAAGGGGTTTCCACATAGTAGAAAACATTTTTTAATGAAGGTTTGCGGGCCAAAGCAATAGCCTGTTACAATACTACAGCCAATTCTATGTCTGGCTATTTATGTTACTTTTTTCAAATACGAGAATTAAATGCTTGGTGACCATCTGTTTGTTTTCTCTACTTGGCAACTAATTACTGAGTGTTAAGTACTGTATGACTCTACAAAATGCCGGTTTGAAAGGACTGTTCATATTACCTGATTTGGGCTCTTAAGAAAATGCAAATGGAATTCACAGGATTGTGGGAAGCTAGGTCAGCATATAGTCAATAGAGAGAGGTAGACACTTCCCCAGGAGGATTATAAAGCACCACACTGATGAGTCCACGGTAGCTCATGGGGATCCTCAGTGTCCATATCTGTCTTCTGAGTTAATTGCTCACCACATTTGAAATTAATTTATATGATTACTTAAATTTTATATGAAAGTCTTAACATTTCCTTCTAATGCTCTTAACACTTTACCTATCCTTATCTGATACTTTTGTGTTTTGATTTTTCTCTGGTACAGCAGTACGATCAGGAAAAATTCAGGTTAAAGCATATTTCTTTTCTGGCTCTGTGTGGCCAAGCTTTTCTCTGAATTTATTAATTCTCTTTTGATTCTTCTTTTCCAATACCAGCTTTTAAATCATATTCTGATATTAAGATTCAAAAAAATAGTGTGTTTTCAATTATTCTTTTTAGTTAGATAATAATATCACCTTATGGGGACAATGTGAAGGAATGATTAGTATTTGCAGATCACATAGAAAATTACAAAAAGCCTGTGCAAATAAGGAAGAGTTGTTTAATTAACAGAGCACAGCAGTGTTCTTGCGATCTTCTTTTTTGTCACTTGGCTACTTAGTTGTCACAGTTACTTCAGTGAAAGCTAGTTATGGGATAGGGAATATGACTGATAATTAATAGTCGAGTGTAGCTTCTTATGGTTGCATTTTAGAAGTGTTTTGGAGTATCAGGAAAGTACTTGTGAAACACTTGGTTTAGAGTTTCAGGTATCATTGGATAGCTAGGTATTTACATGGTACATTTAACTAGTGCCCTTAAAACTTTTTAATCGTTTCCCATTTACCGTTGCAGCGTATGGACATGGACCGCCGCAGGGAGGATGCCAGAAACCCTAAGCGTAAGCCGCGCTTGATGGAGGAGGATGAATTACCTTCCTGGATTATTAAGGATGATGCTGAAGTTGAAAGACTTACATGTGAAGAAGAAGAAGAGAAAATATTTGGAAGAGGATCCCGTCAACGTCGGGATGTTGACTACAGTGATGCTCTCACAGAGAAACAATGGCTGCGGGTAGGTTGCACCTTTTGGTTGATTGGTTGTTTTTTTACACTTGAAAGTTATTTGTTTGTGGAGGTTTGGGTTTTTTGAGATTTTGAAGACTGCACCAGTGCGAACACATTGTAGTGGTCAGGCCTAAAATATCTTTATTATCCAGCTTTTGCTATGTTGAAGGCATAAAAGAGTTTTGAACCACACTCTGGAAACTTAGATCAGTGTTCCTAAGTGCTGAATCAGGACTATGATAGCATTCAATTGGAACTATTCTATTACCATGGATCTTGACATATTTCTTACATCTTTAGGTACTTCCATAAGTGCCATCATTCAGATACATGAAGAATTCTTTTATGGTAGGGAAGGTGAGGAATTGGTGTACATTACAACTTTCTGTGCTGCAGAAGCTTAGCTATGTTTTTAAATACCTGAATTTAACCTTTTTTAAGAAATTGGCAACATTCACAGAAGTTTTCTTTCTCTCAGGCTGTTTCATTTCCAAGTGTTGAGCATTTTTTGGCTCCACTGAGATCAAAGCACTTGATTAACAATTTAAATATTTAAGACGTGAAAGCAAAGATTTGAAACTTACCTCATACAAAATCTGTGATTTTGATGTACTTGAGGATTCTTGCTGGTCTGTGAAATAGTCATGAGTAATAATGTATATGTCTTTTCAGAGTGGGAGTATATATGGTAGGGAGCATGGTAAGGATTGATTGTTGGAAGGTTTTTTCAGAACTGGGAAGTCTGATAATACCATGATTTCCAAAATCTACAGGTAAAGCATTTTAAGAGCAAAACTATTCTACGTGGTTTGACAAAGTAAATTTTATTATGGAGGAACTGCAGGCAGTACCAACATGAATATACAGTGTCGTTTCTGTATATAATTTGTTAAAGATAGATACCAATCCCAACCTACTTACTTTGAAATATGATGTTTGTGGGAGGGCATTGTGTAATACTGTTTTAGGTGCTAATCCAGATTGTGCTGTTTGGGGGAGAAAATCTTTGAATTATACCTCAGCTGTAAGTTTCAGCAAGTCTCTGAAACTACAGGAGTTTGATACTTAACATTTTCAACTGGTCAGTGGAGAAGAAAAACTTAAAAATATGAACTCTGTTCTGGGTTCTTGAACATTTGCCTTATCGTACAGTGGAAGTACTTACATTTACATACACTGCTTACAGTGTACATCTACTTGAGGTCATTTTAAGCTGATTCTTTTTAATGATGAAATACTCTGTCTGTGGCAACATAGAATTTTGCTGTGGCTTTCATGTTCTGTATCTTGAGCTGGCTCTAATATTTGTGGTAAGTCCTTTATTGTAAAAAAGGCAGCCCTAAAAGAAATCATCTGATCCCTCTTCCTAGTGCAGGCAGAATCATCCAGTCCTAGTTCATTTATAATAGAAGTTCATCTGACCTGTTCTAGGCATTCCTGAACACTGAATTTAGAAGGCCACAGGGAATTGTTTTTAACTGTTTGGCTTTCCCTTACATCTTCCCTGAATTTTCCTGTTGGATTTTAAGCTAATTGGTTCTTCTTCTGATTACTGCTCATATAGAATGGGCTACTAATTCGGGGCTTTTTATTATTTTTAACATTTTGTATCATAGAAGAGTTGTCTCTCTGTTCAGTAAATTCATAAAATTAACAACCACTGCTTGTGCAGGCTTTCCCCTTAGTTCTATCTCTTGATTGTTTTCATTGATTTCCCCTAGTTTTTCTGCACATGACTGGTGTCTTTCTATAAGTTTGGTCAAAAGCTAGACATCAGAATTCCAGATGCAGACATATTTGAATAGGGAGGAGTGATTATTTTGCATTACTTCTAGGATACTTACTCCTCACAATCCAGTATTTCGTTTTCTTAACATGAAAGGTACTGACTCATGTTAATTTTTGATCCAGTATAAGACCATAATCCTTTTCTGTGGATCCACTTCCTTGCCAACTTTTCAAAATCATGTTTCATATAGTCAATCTTTCCTTCCTGGTAAGGGGATTTAGCATGTGCCCTTGTTGAATGATATCTAAGTTTTCTTGACCAAAATCACTCTGAATTTTAAGCCAATCCTTAGGTGAACTTCTGGTCAGCTTGGTGTTCTTTTGAGGTTTAGTAGACATACCTTCTGTTCTGTCTTTCTAATGACACTAAAAACACTGAAAATGCTGGATCATTAAATGAAGTCATTAAGGACTATTCTGAAAACAATTTATCAGGTCTCCGTGTACTTGATAGTAATTGCATGTATTACTTGCTTCTGAGACTGTTTTATGAAGCCAAGTTAGAAACATTGCTATTCAAGATGGTACATATACTAACCATTTTTCAGCATGGCTTGTTAATCTATTGAGAGAAATTATTCTCCCTTCTCTCTACTGAGTTGTTAAGCGTGTTTTCTAATTAGCTAAGTTAACTTAAGTCATATTGCTTCACAGTGCGTTGCAGTCACTAACTTTTTAGACTCCTTTCAGTGGAATTACATTTGTAGCGTAACCCTGCTTGTGCACATTCATAATAAAACTCCTGGTTGAGTAGCTAATTAAATGGAAGGGAAGTTTTCTGATTTTTTTTCATTGTCTTATTGTTTATGTATGTCAAGCAGAGTTTTTTGTCACAGCCATTGGTCTCCCAGCAGAATCACGTCTTCTTTGAGAAAGTGTTTGATTTTTCTGTAATGATATCTCTAGAAGATGTCATAATAATTGTGCACAACATATTCAAGGGAATATTTAATTGATATAAACATGGAAAAAATAGTGGTATATAGTTTATCAGCACTTGTATCTTGTGGTTTTGTCACTGTAACCTGTAATGGTGTCATGCATACTGCATCAAACCTGTGAAGTGTTTCATGTTCACTTGGATGCAGGAAACCAGTTATGTCAATAGAACTGATAAAGATAAAAACTGAAAAAAGTAGAAGTGGTGAGTTGTGCATAGAGTGATACTTTAATTCATAAAAGACCCTTTTAACTGTTCTGTGTCATGCCGTTCTCCAAGGGTAGGTATTTTCATTGCAGTGTTACAGAAAATTTATTTACCAGCAGCAAGGGATGCGCCCTGTTTTTTTCTCTTGATTTGGCTGCTCCTACAGCTTTATAACTATCTTCTCACAGGGATTTCTGAGTAAAACTTTGTATTTCTGACCACTAAGTGAGTTTCATAATATCAGTATCTAGTCCTTGGCTGTCTCTTTTCCTTTTGCATCTTGTGGAGTTGACTAGGTCTTTTCCAAGGAGTTTTGTCTCATTGAGACACAGCTCTGACCTTGGCGTGCTCCTTTTCAGTTACACCCTGAACCCTCCGCTGATATACCCAGCACTGAAGAGTGTAGTTCCCCACAGGATCTACCATATACATGTGCATGTATACTGACCAAGTATGTTAACGCCCTTCTTGGTAGGAGGTCAAATACCTGAGTCTGGAAGCAAGGGACTAAATAACTACAGAAGCCAAACCTGTGATCATAGACAGTATTTAGTGAGATTGTGCTGCTGCCCTGAGCAGCCTGTAATGCACTGACAGTCTCCCAGGAAAGTTCTAAGACACAGACAGGCTACATCACTAGCTGTCGCTGCAGCCTACTGTTCTCATAACTGTTGGCATGACAACCATATTTCCTTTTAAAAAAAAAAATCTTTAAGGGTGAGTTTGCTTCTTGGTTCTACAAAGCATTGATATTCTGAAAGTAATTTCATGATCTAGCAGACTCTCTCCCTGCACCACTCCGAACACAGCTGCAGAATACTTTGGTGGATCCCATGGCATATTATTTTCTAGATAGGTCATCTACTAGGAATTTTATTGCCTGGGACAGGCTTCAAGAACTGCAGGATTATTTTGAATAGTTTCAAGACCCTTGAGACAGTTAAATCTGGTTTCAGCTTCTCATTCAACTTTATTCATGTCATTTAGTCAGCAATTAAGTTCTAGTCCGTAGTTGTGCAGCTAATTTGAAATAGCTTTGCACATTGGGCAGAGAAACATATCTGAGTACAAAATGAGCAATATCTCATTTACTTCATGCAGACATGCAAAAGTCATGCTTGTTTTGCTGATCTAAAAACTGTTAGTGAAATTCAGTCATTTGGTTTGTTAATTATTCAGTTTTAGTCAAAGAAAACCAGGGATGACTTTCACATATACAGAATATCTGGTGAATAGTATTTAACATAACCATGACATACATTTTATTATCCTATGCTTACTAACTAAGGTTATCTTGTATAATAAATCAAACTACCTAGCAGAAAAATTGTTGTGTATGTTTTCTCATCAGATGGAACTTAATATAACATTTTGATTTTACACACTTCCTAGTAGTCTGTTAAGTTAGGTTTGACCTCAGAGATAGTAAAGATGGGCCAACTTGTTACTACAACTTAGTATAAATTGCTAAAAGTTTTTCAGGTAGATTTGTGTTTTCTGAGAGAGCTTCTCTTTTATGTATACAACTTTAGAATCAATACTAGGAAGATATTCTAAGTCATGGTTTTGTAAACTGTGATGTTGGAATTCAGTTTTACAGTAGTCTTTGTTAGATACTGAAATAGCTGAGTGGAAAATTAGCATTACATTCTGTAATTGTTTTAGTCTGTATTGGAGGCTGAAATTCTGAGGAGAAAAACATTAACTTTTTACCCAGTGGATAGTTTATCAACATGATTTATGTACATACCGACCCTGCACCCCTTGTTTTCTTATTCCATTAATCCTCTCTACCATTTTTGGTTACAATTGCAAAGTTTCCTGATCTGCTACTAAACCTGTTAAAAACAATCAGGTGAGTAAATGAGCACAGGACATTTGAAGAAAGTTGCATTCTGATCTAAACTCTGCTCTGTAGTATTGAATTGTTGATGCAATTGAATTTGTTAGGCTGTAGGAGCAAGTCATATTTAAAAAACTGTCACTAGAGTCTCAAAAACTCCACCATCCCAGGATGTTGTCTATTTTGTGACCAGCAGTCATCAGAATGGCACAGGTACTATTTTCTAGTATGCATTTTGAGACTGTAAGTTTTATGAATGTGGAAGTTGATTTTTTGAAGGATTAGAAAGTTGGACACGACTTCAGCAGCTCATTGAACCAAGCCATTATTATGTTTTGCCTATTACTAGATATCTTTCATCTCCTTATGATGAAATTCAATTCAGAATCTACTTGCGGAAAAAAATAGGTAGTTTTAAGTTCCAGTGAAATTAAAACTAATGAAGCAGTTTAAATGAAAGGAATTTTATTTTTTTTTGCTTTATAGGGATGAGAGCGAATTCAAATTAATCTGTTTGATATTTCTTGTTCTCTGTTTTGACAGGATGGTATTGTTAGTATATATAAAAAAAATAGCCTCATTTACTCTCTGGGTAGCCTTCTCAGAATGCAAAATCAGGATTGAAAGTATTAGTTTTGGAAACTAAAAAAGTACTTTGAAATCCTTCATTGTTATCTGTAAAGTAGGTTTTAGTGTTTGAAATTTTTTATTTTTTTTTACAAGGAACATTCTGTATTTTCATAGTCCTTTTTTTTTTTTTTTGTCCGTGATTTTGACATGTAAAGTACTGTAACAAATACTTAACGTAATTTCAAGTGGAATTGTGCATCTATTCCCCTCTAGAAAAATTCCCCTCTAGAATAGTAATGATGTGTGAGTACCTTTCTGTATTTTTAAAAAATGTGAGGAGTATTGCTAGTTTTAGACCAAAATAAACTTCATTGTCTTTGAAATAGCTGTAGTTTCTGACATGCTATGTTTATTTAAATAGCCTGGAAGCTGTGAGTTAAATCTCTTGCGTTCAGGTTTTGTTGTATTACTACTGTTTTGAGTGGAAAATTTTGCGTGAAAAAAGTGAAGTGATTATGATGCCAGAAATACTGTTCAGTCGACTGTCTGGAGAAGAGGAGAGCGAGGGCAAACCTCATTGAAGTCTGCAGCTTCTTCATAAGAGGAAGGGAAGGGACAGATGCCGATCTCTTCACTGTAATGGGCAGTGACAGGACCCGAGGGCATGGCCTGAGGTTGTGTCAGAGGAGGTTTAAGTTTGGTGTTAGAAAAAGGTTCTTCACCCAGAGAGTGGTTAGGCAGTGGAACAAGCTGCCCAGGGCAGCTGTCACAGCACCAAGCCTGACCGAGTTCAAGAAGTGTTTGGACAATGTTCTCAGGCACCTGGTGTGGCTCTTGGGGTGTCCTGTGCAGGGCCAGTAGTTGGACTCAGTGATCCTTGTGAGTCTCTTCCAACTCAGGATATTCTGTGATTCCGAAACTAAAATAAAAACTCTTAAATAATTCACAAAGTCTACAAGAGAGGAAATCTGAATTAAAAGCCTCAAACAATGTTGCTAAGGGCATATGGCAATGGAATGAGAAACAGCAAACATTTTAATAGTTGGGTCCAGTGTATTGTTATGTTCTCTGGCATGCCTTGACAGTAATAATGATAGGTAGCTAAACTTTTGTCACCTATCAATTTTTGAATAGAGACAGTGCATTTTCATGTGTTGAAAAAATAAATTAAAAATTCTTAATAATTAAAAAATTAATGTTGCATTTGCAGCATGGGTAAGAAGTTACTCACACCCTTGCAAGTGTGTATTATGGCTGAAGTGTTTATTCACCCTGTCAGAAAGCAGATATTTTAATATTTTGCCTTGTCATCAAAGGCAACCTGACAGACCTTTGTTGTAGAAAGCAGTCTTCTAAACACAGACCTGAGCAGGTGATGGGAAGCTTCACTGCTGTTTTTCATGCAGCAGGCATGACAGGAAAAAGTAATTCTTCTGATGGATTGGTACATGTTTGCAGAGCTCTGCGCCTTCTATAGAAACACACAATTTAAATGATACCAATTTGTTATTTGTATGTAAGCAAGTACGGAAGTACTAACATAGCAAATACGGAAGAACAGAAAACGTTCAGACTGAATTTCTCTAAAATTGCTCAGCCTGTCCTTAGATATGTCATGAGTGGCAGTCAGATTCCTGGATTCATCCTGATGTACCCTCTTTAATGAGTAAAATAGTGTACTTCCTAATTCTAAATTTTAATCTTAAAAATAATTCCTACAGAAACTTTCCAGTAAGCACAACCATGTAATTCTGCCATGTTCTCTGAAAGTGTTGCATGAGAGTACATTAGACTCTAATGTACATTATGTACATTAACACTCATTAGAGTGTTACAAATTATGGTTTCAAGGGTACCCATCATGCATCCTTTTTCAGTTGTCTCCAACAGTGTAATAAAACAGTTTTAACTGGATTTCAAGCTCAGAACTAAGGACTTTGTTGCTGTTTACAGTCTTACTTCAGTTTTTCGTATATGCACCTGTACTATATATACTATGCTATTCTATGCGTTATTTTGTTGGGAAACTTCATATCGTCTTAACTTTCACTAGCTTTTTAGGAATCTTCTTTGTATTGTTTGGATAGTGTTTGCTTAGGTATTAGTTTTTGCTTGTCAGACTGTGATTTGCTTTGCAGTTTATCCCAGAAGTCCAAAAAGATTTTTACTTTCAAGCTGTGATATGCATATGAAAGGATAACTAAGATTTTGCTCAGCAAATTATCCGCAGTTTGATTCAGTTCCATTTCATGTAGTCTTTCTCCAAATTCTTACAAGTTATTAAAAAAACTGCATTGGACTACCTCCTACTGTTTATTCTTTAAACACAGTCTATTTCTGTAAGCAAATATCTCTCCTCAGTTGGCATAGGAAGTGAATATTCTAATGCCTTGGCATGTATTTTTCTCATATCATACTCTCTTATGTGCTTCCCTGTCATGGTTGTCTCAGAGTACCTACATTAATAATGATAAATCTCTAAACCAGATTTCCTGTGCTATTGGAAAAATCCTTAAGTTGTTTACTGTGATTAAGTAGATACAATAGATCTATGAACATCCACTGAAAATAATTTAAAATAAATAATGGTTTCCTAAAGCCATTTTTTTCTGGCATCATATTTATTTTTTGTGAGATACTTTTTGAGTTTATTTTCTCAGTTTTGCACCCATCTAGCCATCTTCCCAATTTAAACTTGTAATAAAAAAATGACTGCTTGAGAAAGTGTGAATTTACTTACATACAGGAGAGAACATACGAGAGAAAATACTTAATGGAATGACTGTTGGCACTGAGTTTACTTTGACATGCATAAAGATGCCAGTTTAAGCTTTGTACTATAAACTTCTCATGTTGCATCTTTAGGAGAAATAGTGTTTCAGGGCGCACATAAAATTTATGCTCATATGTAAAATAGGATCCTTTTATTAGTCTATCCATTTGTTCATCAAGAAGAAAGAAAACTTTAACTGTTTTTCTGGGCTGTTAGAAGGCACCACTGTTTACTTGAGAGCCACATAATTCACTTATTCTAAGCCTATAGATTTGGCTCAAAATGAATGATTTCACACTAGAAATCTGCTAGTCATCCCTTTGTGTTTTAGTCCTCACGTGTGGTGTTCCCGTAGTATAAGAAAAGGCATCTTGTTCTTTGTAGGAAACGTTCTATTAAGGTATGGTACTCAGCTGTCTCAGTTTAAAAGAAAACTAAGATGTCCACCTCGACTCGGAAAGTGGTCTCTTGCCAAAAACCAGCACAACCTTTGAAATGAAGAGACATAAATCAGAAAATGTATAGAAAAGGGTAACAGTTGTCACTGCCAGTTTGGCGCAGTTCTGTTTACAGACAGCAGGAGGCGATGCCATGCCTCGGGACACTGTGGCGAGAAAGTCACTCCCAAGCTCTGGTGAGGCTGGTCCCGAAAAAAACTCACATGGTAAAATGGCAGTCACAGGGGATGTGCAGAAACCTTTCCCGTGGGCAGTGAAGAGACTCTCTCCTTGTCCTTTGTCCAAAAGCATTGGGAGGGTGGGGGGTTAGCAGCTCCGTGCAAATGGTGCTGTCCCTCAAGCGAGTCTGTAGCACGTCCAGGTAGTGGCGACTGCGCTCTCTCTGGGGAGCGAGCCAGGGCACAGAGTTGGGGGGGCGCCTGTCGCGGAGAGGGAAGCAAGCAGCCAATCAGTGTGATTGATAATCAAACTCCATTTATTAGTAGCATCAGACTGTCTTATATACTCTTAGTACAAAGCATAACAAAGGCATCTTCTTTGACAGCGGATTTCTGATTGGCTTAACAATACAAAGGCTATGTTCGTAATCATACAAAGACTATGTTCATATTTTTGCGGTTACAGCTATAATCAATCAAGTTACTTTCTTGATACTCTCTTGATAGCTCAGTACATCTTGACATATCTTGTACCTGTACATCCTGTAGCAAGGACATCCTCCCCATGTACCTCGATACAGTATCGATGCAGAAAGGAAGGTACCAAACAGAAGTATTACACATTAATTCTTCTATTGATCCATGGCCTTGCTCCTGTAACCATTCTCCAACAGGGGCCAAGCCAAGGGAGCTCCCTTCAAGTGCTTGCACCAGCCCGGTAGGGTAGCCAGAGGAGAGAAGTGTGGTCAGCACCAGGGAAAAAACCTCTCTCCCCCTTCCCTCCCCTCCCCCAGCCATCAAGTGGGAATGCAGAGCTATCATCTATCCCTTTATCTGCGCTGGCTCTTCAGTTCCCCAAACCTCTGTTCTGGTAAGGGGAGAAAAACCTCGATGACAGATTTTTAAACTGTAAGATTGTTGCAGGATGTTGTTACTCCCCCTGAGTATGTTCCAGAAGAAGAGCTTGTCATGTCTACTTCCCTTTTTCCATTGCTTAGAATTGTCAGTTTTATTTTAATATTAGAAAAAATGCCATTGCTGCAAATGTTTGCAATATTCACTGGAAGTAAATGTCTTGGAAAGAGCCAAGACTGTAGTTTCTTTGCAAAGAACTGGTCTGATGAGGATATAAACCCTGTGTTTATATCAGGTATTTTTCTGATATAATTAGCGTGGTCTTACAAGAAAAGGGAGACAAAGTTCTTCAATAAAGAAGGTCTAAGCCCTGGAAATTTTTTTAAAATATAAATTTAAAAAAATACATTAATTTCAATTCTTAATTGAATTTTGAGAATTTTTTCATGAAGAATAAACTCAAACATGAAAAAGTCTGTATTCAGTTGTTAGGATTATGAGCTGCAAAAACATCAGCCACGCTGCTACTCTACTAGAAGGTGACATTACAAAGTAAAGATTTCCTACCTTTTTCCACAACAAAAGAATGTTCTGGTTTAAAAAAAAAAAAAAANTTTTGGGTTAAAAAAAAAAAAAAAAAAAAGCTGAATGACAGGGAAAAAAAGATAAATTAACGTTGCTCAGAATTACTCAGAAACCTGTGACAGTAATGGTATTTTTTGGAATACAAGGTAAATAGCAACAGGAAATACACATCTTAGAGCTGGGAGGAAAAGTGATCTTATGTAGTTACTTATTAGTGATGAGATACAGGTGTCTTTCGTATTGATCTTTGTATGCACAATTTCTCATGTGAAATAAACAATGTCTTACCTGACTGAGAGACAGTAAATCCCTGGAATGTTGAAAAATTCCAGATTTTCCCTTGGTTTGTATCTGACCTTTATTGTTGAGTATTTTCATTGCTTCATTGCAGCATGTTTCCTCCTATTCTGTAGCATTTTGTCTGTGAGCCTGAGTGGAATGTAGTTTTTACCAGAAATTTAAATTGTCTTAGACATTGTTCATAAGTGCTAAGTTAATTAATTAGCTATTGTAGAAAATCATTAAAAATGGAAGAAAAAGTAATCTCAGAAGGCAACAGAATGATATATTCTTCCAGTAAAAGATTTATTTTAGATCCAAGAAGGAAGATCTGGGAGCAAAACTCTCAGTACAAACTAAGCTATAGCAAACCTGATACTATTTTCCTTCTAAACTCTCAGATACCAAGGGCATAAAGGTATTTCTCCTTCTGTAGGACACAATAGTGTTATGCTGTTGACTGAATTCATGCTTGTTATTTTAAAGAAATTTAGGAAAAAGCAGGACGTAATCTCTCACCTCTCCGTGACACCCATCAGAAAGGATAATGTGCCCATGCAATTGATTTTGGGTGCCCCCTGTTCTAGGGTGTAGAATGTTCCTGGTCATGAAAAAGCATAAGTCAAGTGCCAGTTCTCTCACAATACCTTTGTCAGTATACTGTCCTCTACGCTCCTGAAGTAGGTTTTTATGAAGCAGAATTCTGGACATGGCAGGGAGAAAAACGCAGATTAAAAAAAAAAAAAAAAACCCACGAAAAAAAGGGAGAAACCTTCCCTTTTCACATTTCCTCAGTGTGTAATACCAGTCACAAAATGCTCCAGAATCTTGTCTATGCAATGAACATCTGCATTTCGGTGAGAGTGAAGAAGAAAAAGGGAGGAAATGAAGCATCTCTGTCACAGTAGATTTTCCTTCAAGATGGATTGCTAGTGAATCTGAAGCTAGGAAACACACCTGCAGTATTTTCACTATAGTCTTCCAGTGTCTTTCTTAAATTAGTTAAATCTCATTCATCTCTCAGTTTTACTTCTAATCCTACTTCCAAAGATACCTGCAACTCTTTCCAGTGCCAGTGTTAATATTTACTCTTCAGGTCATCACTATGCCTTAAGGTTATAAGCAGTCTGAAGTCAGTCTGAAATACTCGCTGTATTCATGTACTTGAGAACTGTGCTATTATAACATCCGTTTCAGAATAAGTTTGTTTTTCATCTGGCAACTTTGCTGTCTAGTATTTCACAAGTCCATTTTAAATTGTCCTCCAGTCGTGAATGAGAGCATTTTTATACTGTGTTCAGAAATAGGCTATTACTCCAAGTGACAAGAATCCTTAAGCAGGTGATCTAGCTTTCTAAAACAAATGGGACAATATTTGGAAACACAAATGAAAAAGTCCACCCCAACAAAACAGTTCAATAATAAAGAGTAAGAAGTTGATACAACAGTGTCTGGTGTAGAATGTGTTTAGATTTCCCCCCTTCACCGCACCCCATCTTTCTGCTGCTCCTGAAGGTTGGCTTGTTCAAATGAAATCTTCTTAGGAAGACATTTTGAAAATTGTAGAAGGCAGTTAGAGATAGTTCTGTAGATCTGTTAAGGCTGTGGCTTAGTAGATGTATAGCACGGAATAGTGATGATTCTTGGTCATGCCACATTCAGGGCCTTCGTACAGTGCATGTGTGTTTTCTCAGTGCTCTGATTGGCTAACAAAGCATCTTTATTATCATAATGATACAGTTCCTTTTCTATTACTTTCTAGGAACTCGAGTTCCTTCCCTCTAATGGAGCATTCTCCATGTGCTCAGTAAGCAGGCAGGTAGTGGGTACTGGTATTGTCAGTAATTCATTGTACTCTTCAGTCTCTTTGTCCCCAAAGTTTCTGAAAATCTCATTAGTGCTAAATCAGTTTGAGGATTTCCATTTAAAATTACTGGTTTTCTTGTGGGGAAGGGACAAGTAAGAATGATTGTTTATTTTGTTAAACTAGATTTCACTTTTGAGCAGAAGAAAATTTATGTCCTTGCCAGTATAGTTTGCCTTAACTTGGAGAGAGTTTATCGGTGCTGGCTCTGTGTAGTGCTTTACTTAGTAACTGTCACATTAAAAATAAAACTTCTGCATTAAGGTATTTTATATAATTAGTTATAGTTTAAGTATATATGTTTTGGATCTTTTTCAGTGTTGTCTGTGTTGCCTTGGGTGAGACCATTTCTCTTTACATACCACTTGCATTCTTGCGTGGTTCTATCAGTTATTTTTGGCGTCAGTCTTTAAATCAAAATGCAGTAAAAAACTTTCATATGCATTATTGTTCTCCTCAGTGTCTAATTAGCTATACTGGAGTTTCAGTGCCAATAATTAAGCAACTATTAATAATTTTCAAATGGAAAACAGAAGACAATCTATATTCTGCTGCTTCTTAGAAAGATGTAAGTTTCAGTGATGTGAAGATGAAGACCCTGATCAATGAACACATGGCTGAAGGACTCAGTTTCCGTAATTAGTGGAAGTTCAGCTTATCTGAGAAGACTGTGTATTGCAAGTTGATACGTTTTTGCTATAATTGCATTTTATTTGAGTTTTTTTTTTTAAAAAAACAATACTTTTGTTTCTACTTAAGTGTTGAATGGGGACTTTTTAGAATATTCCTTATGTGGAAGAGAGTGAGTCACCAGTGAAAGTGAGGAAAAACTGAATGTAGTCATAAATTCTTTGCCTTTGGCAGATTTCAGTCTACATTCTCATCTAGTTCCGTCCCAGCAAAACTGATCTGGTAAATCTCCCGTATGATAACATCTAGCAAGGAGAGGAAATTCAATTAAAATAGCTCTTCACCAGTCCTTGTAATTATATTTGTGTATTTAGTCTTTGAACTGTTGATAGAGTATCTTGAGGTCTTCTGTCTTGTTGTCAAGTATTACAGGATTCTTCTTCACAGTGTTTAGCTGTGCTATACTGACCTCTATGCTTTACCATAGCAAGATATAATTACACTGTAAGGATACTTGCTCTAGAAAGCCAAGAAATAATGTATTGAAACTAGAAGTAGTCCCAGGCATAGCAATGTTACAGTTAAATAAATAAACAAGAGAACTGAATTTTGGAGTGATCTTTTTAAGAAGATGAACTTCAGGGTGGAACAAGTCTTCATTGGTTCTCAGATTTAATCTGAGAACAAATGTGAAATGAAGAATGGTAGGCTTTCAAATAGAGCAAGATTGGAGGGAAAAAGAACAACTTCTCTTGGAATATCAATAGGATATTTCAAGAAGGATTACATTGAGGAGAGAAAATGTTAGGGGTAGGTAGATGTCATTTTAGTGCTTTCAGTGTTAATTATTATCTGTCCATACTGTTCTTTTATTTCTTTCTACTCTTCTGATATGGTCCATGTCAACTTTAGTTTTCAAAGCAGTCATCTGTTGTTCATTACCTCACTACTGGCATGTTTTTTGGTTTTTAGTGCTTGACAGCCCTTAAGCTTAGTGCCTTTTCGCCTGTAGTTAGTACAGGGCCCAGTTAAGTTTTTTGTTGTTCCCATAAAAGGGAACATTCTTTCAGAAACTTTGCAGGATTGGTTTAGTTCAGGGAGGTGTGAAGGTGATTTTTTTTTTTTATATTCACCTATGTTTTATATGCTTTCTGTGGAAACATTGAGTTTAATTTACATACTAGCAAATCTCTTCACATGATAATGTTAGTTACAATAGCTCTCTTCCAACTTTGCAAGTTGGAAAGACACAGGGCACTGATGTTTGAGGGAAGGGACAGGTTCTTTGAATGTTCATTTCATTAATAGAAAACTGAGGAGGGACACAGGAAGAGATCATATGTACTGTGCCCATTTCCCATGTCACCTGAACAGCATCAAGCAGACTTATTACATAGCTTCCTACCACTTCTGTTTTGTGTGTCCAGTTTCTTTGACTATAGGAATAGCTTTCACTGTGTCTCACCCTTCTCATGACCATACTATAATTATCTCCAATCAAAGGAAAAATAATTATGTATTACACTGTTGTGTCAGATGACACAGGTCTTGGACCCAAAAACTGATTTTATGATGAGCACCTCCATCGATTCACTCTGTGACAACACTTGAGTTACCTGATTCCTGTAAAATTATTTTAAAACTAATATAAGGCCTACGTGATTGTTGACCTGCAAAAATTAGTTGTGAAACAAAACTCAGAGCTGTAGCTCTTACTGCTTGAGTCTGTAATTCTGAATTGAAAATATATTCAGTCATAGTGCTGTATCATGCTCTCCAGAGGAAGTTAAGATTGCATCTATAATGTCCTGTCCTTCAAATGGAGAAATAAAACAGTTTGTATTTTATCCTTACTGTGTTTATGTGGTTCTTATGTAGTTGTATCAATGTCCACCAAGAATATTTTCACCTAAAAACAACTCTTCTCTTTTGTATAAGGGAACATGTAATTGCAAGCAGCAATAAGAAGGCAGACTGTCTGAGAACTAACTTCTGCTCGTCTCCTGAAAAATAAATTTTTCTGCTTGAAAGGTGGGGGCCCCTTTAGGAAGACAGTTTGATTTCTTCTGTCCATGATCAGCATGCTCTTTCTTGAAATTCTGGTGCCTTCAGAACAATCGTGCTCTTACCTCTTTAGGAATGAAATTGTTTCATGCATGTGGGCTAGGTTACAGCAATAGGAGTCAGAAAAACAGGAACATTCTGTCAGTACACAACTTAATGTAGAGTTCTCGTACTTCCACCAAAGCTTATTTGCCTTCCATGAGGTGCCCAGCAACTTTCGAAATTTGATATTAAATTTTCACAGCTCTCTTGCAAAAAAAATGGGGTGTCCAAACTTTTTGTACTATTATGTCTAGTTTTCCAAAGGGAAGGAAAGTGTTAAATTTTTATTTGTGTACCATTTTCCTTGACTCTTTTGCTATTCACCTCACTAATCCAGAGGCATTGGAGATGTCTGTGTTATTTTACATTCTTGCGCAGCCCATCATCTGTCAGGAACTGGAGATTTGTGCCTGGGATTTGTATCATTATTATACCAGTAAAGGTTTGGAAGGGCGTTCAGTTTGGTGTAGTACTTAAGCCCTAGAATAGTAAGTTTTTCTAACAAAGAGCTTAATAAATATTTTGTTGCTAAAACACACATGCTTGGATTCTATATATAGACATGCACAGATCATGAATCTGCCTGCTGATAATTGATTTATGTGGTACAGTTTTAGGCCATCTTTTGAGGCAGAATATATTGTATAGGTTTGGTTTTAAATATTGTTTATATACAAAATACAACTAATATTAAGAGTGATAATAGCAACATTTTTGTACTGCTGGTAGTGTCACACTGATTTTCAAGTGTGGTCACTAAAGTCTTAAGGTAAACTGTACAAGTTTACATTCATGTGTAGAAGTTTTCAAAGCTTAGTATAAATTGATGTTACTAGTTAGGTAGAAAGTTTAACAATTTGTTTCCAGATCTATGCTTTGCTAAGAATTAATTTGCTACCTGCTAGTTACTAATTTTCAGAATGCAAGAGTATAAGTTAGTTTACTTAGCATTTGGTTTTATCATTTGTCTTTACTACATTTATATATGTAATATTAAAAAAGTTTTCTCTGTTTATCTTTTCTTTTCATGCATATTTATTTTACAAAATATTGCCTGCTCAAATTAAGAATTTTAGGCAGAATTCTAAAATGAGATGTTAGTAAACTCTGTGAGGATGGGACTACTGTGATTTTTTTTTTTGGTGGTAGAAAATCTGTCAAGCAAACAAAAATACATTGTAGTTAAGTGAACAGTAGTTTTCTGAAAGACAGCAAAATGCCACCAAAGTTAACAGATTGATAACTTAGTTTGGTTTAAGTTTTTTTAATTTCTTGCAAATCAGAGTAGATTTTTTTCATTGGTTTCAATAACCAAAACCTGATCTGTTTACTGTGAAACAATAGGAATACATTTTCTATAATAAATGCATCTTTAAAATGTGTGCAACCTATACATACATACATGTATGTGTTTTCTATTTGTGCTATAATTATTAAAATGCTAACAAGAATCAGTAAGTGTGCAACTAAAAATTTAACTTGAATTCCTAGAATAATAAAGGGAGAAATATGATAAGTAGTTGTCAATATTAAAGCATGCTGAAGGAGGAAGGCTTCGGGCCTTGTAGTAGGTAGAATGAAACAGCAGATTTCAGTATCCACAATCCTTTCAGTATTAAATTTTCAGTAAAATAAAATTACTTGTATATGAAAACATAGCCTTTCCCCAGCTCTCTTTTTTTTCCTGATCAGCTGATGAAGAGACTAGCAGCTCGCTGCTTTGCTGGCTTGTTAATTTTATCCCCACTAACTGTGATTTCCGATAGCCGGCCTGCTGATAGTGGTAAGGTAAATATCCTTTTTCGTTGCCGTCTTGAAGATTCAGTAGAAGTACATCACAGGCATGTGTAGGTGTGTAACACATCAAAAGTCGATGTTCTCCGTGTTTCAGTGTACAACTGAGTGCTTGAGAGCAATGACATTAACTGTTGACAGCCTTGCATGCTGTATTTATTATTAGCTTTTCTAGCTTGCAAGATATGCAGAAATTTCCTTTTCTTAATCTTTGTTAGCCTCAGTGGTTTATGGCGCATGCCCTGCTTTAGCCAGATGAATATTAATGAGTTTGTGTGCAGCTTTTTTTTTCCTTCTCTTTTCTTCCTAACTCATTAGATCTCAAGCCTCCTTCATAGTGGTTATCTGGACGCTGTGGAAGCATGATGTAAATTGTCTTTTGATTATTAAGGCCTAGTTTCAGGCTGTCTCTCAGGATTCTGCGTTTGTGTTTGTTCTGTGGATTTGCACATCGGAGGATGCATAGGAAACAGATTTCAAAATCCCACTGGTATTTTTAACATGCCAGGTTGTTTTGTGTTGTGCATTAGGTTTTGTTCACAAAATGCTTTTGAAGAGATGTACACAATTCAGAAAAATTATGTCTGGACTGTAATCACTCTTTAATATTGATTGTTATGCTCACATGATCATAAATATTAGCAGTGTTTGCTGCTGTAGAGAAATGAAGGCAATTGCCTTAGGATTAGAGCTCTTTCAGCTGCAAGAAAGAATTGATTAGCATTTGCATGTACTCAAGGCAATATTGAGAGCCAAAAGCAGCTAATATCAACATCAGTTATATTCTGAGAAAGCATTAATCAGAAAGCCTAGGGTTTAAGATTTTTTTTTTCTCTATTTTAAATTTTTAATTTCAGTTCTCTTATGACCTGGTATTTTTATATCTTTTCTTTTGTTGGCTTTCTCAAATCAAGAAAAGTTCAGCTTCTTGCTCTGTAACATGGACTTGATAGTGTGTGTGAACAGGTTCCCTTTATTCCTAGTTTGGTTTCTTTGTAGCAATTTTTTTATCCCTCTGCGTAGATCTGCTGTGTCTGGTTAAAAACATACATCCAGGTAACTGAAGCTGGTGTTCATTGTCTGTGACTGTGTGTGAGGTTTGGTTTTTGGGGTGGGGTTTTTTTTTTTCATCCCATGTTATGAGTGCTTTTTACAGTAAAACACTGATCTGTCAGTGCTTCTGCCTTTGTCATAGTTACTATTCTAGAAGAAAATTACACATTTTAGAGATGGTTTTAACATTTAGGCAATTTAAAAGTTGATTAAAATATTTGGAAGAGAAGTTGAATTGTTACTGCGTAAAGCATGTCTGTGGTGTTTCTATGAACAAAGAACGGTGTATGAACTGGCTGTTGGAGCTGAGCACAATTTAGACCGTCCTGTTTGAAATATGTGATATCAAAGTCTGTTTGGCATGGGACTGTGTAACCCAGAACCAACACTGATATGAAGAAATTAGTGTTTGTTGTGCACTTTCTGAGACAATACCACATTGTCTGTGATTTGGTGAGGAGTTCAAGGTTCAGATAAATAGCGCATCTGCTTAGGGGATAGTGGGATTGTTAGGACAATCAAAGTTTAGTGTCTCTTTGACTACCAGTAACTCAGTTTTGTGTTTATAAATAAACTGATCTCCTGTTTATAAATAAACTGAACCTTTTGAGTTGAATTATCAGCATTCTGTGAAGTTGCCTTGTTTTTTGTTTTTGCAGTTTTAAAATACAGTTTGTTATTTCGCTTTGCAATACCTCTTTTGTTTAAAAATCATACTTTTTGCATCCATGGTTGTCAGGCAATTGAAGACGGCAATTTGGAAGAAATGGAAGAGGAAGTTCGACTTAAAAAACGAAAGAGACGAAGAAATGTGGATAAAGATTTGGGGAAGGAGGATGGAGAGAAAGCAAAGAAAAGAAGAGGCAGACCTCCTGCAGAGAAGTTGTCACCCAATCCACCCAAACTGACTAAACAAATGAATGCTATCATTGATACTGTGATAAACTACAAAGATAGGTGAGCGTGGAGACGGTCTCTCTCTCTATTGCATGTCCTTTCTACTGATACTTCTCTCTACATTTTACAATGGCTCCATTTTTTTCAGTCTTTAGGAAGTCTTGCTATTACAGCGTTTATGAAAAGTAATTGCCCCGAGGGCCTGATCCTGTAACTCTCACACTTGGTGAAACTTCTTATTAAGACCCATCTGATAGAATGTTGCTGAAACACAATTACAAAAAGCAAGCACAGAACGCCTGCTTAGGAATGAAGTCATTCTACTCAGAAAGAGTAGTTAAGAACATATAGCTTGAGCAGGACTTTCCTTCCATGTAGTTGTGGAGCATGTGTTGAGATTAATGTTCTAAAAGGTATGGCTACAGATTTATTAATCCAAGTTTACATGGATCTCACCATGACCTGAAAGACTGGCTGAAATATATAGGGCTCATATCATGAGTGTCAGAGCTGCCAAAGGGAAAAATACAGAAATACTGAGCATAATATGTTGTCCACAGCAGAGATGGAAGCCTGTTTGTCATGAAATTATTATTTTCAGCTTAAAAAAAATGCTAGGTAGCTGGACTTCAGGAAAAAATATTTCTTCTAATCTGAAATGTGATCTGAAGACTTTTGTTTTGCAGGTTTTCAAACTGAAAATCATCTGTGCTTCATGGGCGAGAAATTAAGAATTAGTTCATAACATCTTTTAATCAGACTTAATTGAGAAAGTTGTATTTTAACTCAGCTTCTATTTGCCAAAAATCAGTAAAGCCTTCTTGTGTACTTAGCCCTTCTTTGCTGTACATTGAATTACTTAAATTGTATAAGCACCTATTATAAGCTAAATTAATATTAAATGCATTCAGGGAAGGTCAAGAGGCATTTGCATTAGGTGACATGCACAGGTGTAACAATGTATTTTTTGCCTTTAAACAGCTTTCAGTCTGTGACTTTAAATAGAGACTTCTGCTTTGTGCCTTTTTGCAGCTACTGTTCAAACTCTACCTAAGAGAGTACGAGAGCAACTTACGTGGTACTTGATGAAGCACACACTGCTGTGATACATGACTTTTTTGGCACATAAGTGTTACAATGAAACTTGGTGTGATCTGCAGACTCTCTGTAGCATACATTATAAAGTTTATTGCATCAGAACAACATTCACAGCAACAAACATGATAAGCAGGAAGCTGACTACAATCTCGGAGTATTTAGCTGACTGTGACTCAACTGACAAAATAGCTGAGATGGGAGAAGTGTTTAAGTTCAAGTATTCCAGTCAGAGCTGCACTGTAAGGAAATGTCTTGAACCTTCTCCTGAAACCAAGCACTTCTGATATTAAGCCAACCCCACTTTTCACTTTTAAAATAGCAAGCAATGTTACTTCTGCTCGCCTCCAGTAGGAGGTAGCTACCAACAGTAACTGCTTGTTACTGAGGAAGTTAAAAATTGTTGCCTGACGTTTGTGCCCCAGGAAGTTCTTTGATTTCTGTCAAAATGAAAATAAACCACTGAGCTATTATGTAGTTACAAGGCAGATTAGTCCCTCTCCCAGGAGCCCACATTTATGCAAGACTGATTGGTTCCCAATTTAAAAGCTGTGTGAAGCTCTATTCTTTAAGGAATTAAAAAAATGCCTGTTAAACTGAGGTGTATAGTGCTTTAAACTGTACAGAGTAGTTCCAAGTTTCTACATTATAATTTTTTGTGAGCATCAATTCACCCAATCCTGTGAAATTTGGGACAGAACAGAATTGCACATTTAGGCATCAAGAAACTTTATTGTCTTAAAATCTTTGGGGCTAACTTTGCTTTAGAGTTTGATATTTTCAGGATTTGCAGCTTTAGAATTAAGTGGGTTTTAGGCTTTGGAACCTTTCAGCTTTGTTGGGGTTTCATGTTTGTTCAGCTCTGGGGTTTTGTGTGTGTGAAAGCAATTGGGGCAAGTATAGAGGGACAGGTTAATTGGAAGAAAAGTAGGCCATGAGATTCATCTGGGGGGGAAAAAATGGTTTTTCTTGTATTTAGTATTTGAATGCTTGAAATCATCTTGGTCTTTAGCTAAAATTTGCAGTGCTAATAGATGTTTCATCTTTTCTTCATGGTAAGTCCAAAGGGCTGATCCAGACTGTGCAGAACTGAGTGTGTCACAAAAGGTAGTCTGGTGATACCCATCCAAAATCTTACTGATTTTGGCCTGAATTACTTTGTCAAAACCAATTGTACAATTTTAAATGTAAGTTTTGTTGCAGTTTAAAGGGCAGCATGCAAAAAAGTCAAATTAATACATTACTAAACCAGTAAGTCTCTGCATGCTTTAGCTCAAGTTTTCCCTTGCTTTTGAGAAGAGTTCCTTGTAAATACAGCACAACTTCTCTGCTCTTATTAAAACAGTCCTTTAAAAGAAAAATTAAAATCTGTGCTTTTCACAGAAATCTGGAGTATTAGTTGATTACTTTTCTGTGGCAACACTGTATAATGTTGATGCAGGGAAGGATTCTCTAGTGCTTTCCTAGCTGTCTAGTACTTGACTTCTGTTGTAGGCAGATGGGGATAAATACTATCTTTGCCTTATTTAAATCCATCCAACGAATTAGGCTAAAGGAAGACTAAAGGTTAAAATAATACAAACAATAATCTCTAGTAAATTGAAGTTTGAGCTGCATAATTATTATGTAAAGGTCAAAACAAGTCTAAACACATACTAGCAACATTTGAGATGAATGTTCAGTGTGGAGACATGCATCATATGATTTTCTGAAAAGGAAATTCAGAGATAGTTATCCAGGTATTTGTAAAACTCCGTTAAAGAACTCTATGCAAGTGTGGAAGTTAACATTGAGGTTGATTTGCTGTTTATCTCTGTTGTTTCGTCAGCATAATTTCAGTCTTTTTATTTAGATTTTTCTCTGTTATGCAGTACACTATCGCAGCTTAACTATTTCCTTGTATTCCCATTGTGAATCCAAACGTGATGTTGATTTTATTGAAACATTACATTGACAATAAGCTTAATAGTTCTTAGCAATTTTTAAGTAAAAACTGATTTTCTTTGGATCTTTCTGGAGAACTAGAAACAAACTGAAGGAGAGAAAATGGCAGTGAGATTTGACTTGACCAACAGCCACCATTAGTTTCCTGAAATTATAGTACCTGGGGTATGTCACATATTAAGGAAAATAGTTTAAAAAAGAAAAGGTACAGACATGCAAGGCACTGTGAAAATGTTCAGCTTGGACTGCTTAGATGACTTTGGTGTGAGAGTTGTTAAGGTGCTTAACAATATTTGCATCTCGCAGCTTGTTTTGCTTTGGATTCCAGTATTTCTCTTCACATTGGGAGGCATTTCTTTATCTTACCTTTGTATTTGTCTTTGTTAACTGGAAACAAGTAGTGATACCTCAGTCTGAAGAACTGTGGGGTATGTACTCCCAATTGTCAAGTTAAAATCACTATTGAAGACACTTCTTAAAGTGCACCTGTACTCTTATTACTCAGCTTTCAGTATTCTTTTCCTTATTGTTAAGTGGAGAAAATTAATGATACTTCATTCTGGCAGGACTAGGAAAGTGAATGGCCCCCTGTACTCAGCCCTTCTGAGGTCATACCTCAAATCCTGTTTGATTTGGGCCTCTCACTCACAAAGGATGCTGAGATGCTAGAGTGTGTGGTGAGAAGGGCAACAGAGCTGGTGAAGGGTCTGGAGCACAAGACTCATGAGGAGCATCTGAGAGAACTGGGATTGTTTAAACTGGAGAAAAGATGGCTGAGAGACATATTACTGCTTTCTACAACTGCATGAAAGGAGGTGGTTGCAAAGTGAGACCAGCCTCTTCTCCCTGGTAACAAGTAACAGGACAGATGGAAATGGCTTCAGATTGCCCCGGGGGAGGTTTAGGTGGGATGCTGGGAAAAACTTCATTGGAAGGGTCTGGCACTGGAACAGGCTGCCCGGGGAAGTGGTTGAGTCACTGTCCTCAAAGTGCTGAAAAGATGTATGGATGTGGCACTTAGGGACACAGTTTAGTGATAGACTTGGCAGTGCTGGATTAGTGGTTAGGCTGGATGATATTAGAGGTCTTTTTCAGCCTAAACAATTCCATGAGTCTGTGATCCATAGCTTGTAATCCTCCATCTCTCATACAAATCCAGTTTTCTTCTGCCCTACATCAGAGTTTGATATTTCCTGTCTATGTGCCACTTCGATGCTACCACTAGTTTGCATTAGCTTTGTTTAAATAGCAACAGCTGAATTCAAGAGTCCTAGAATGCTGATAGCTCTGTTCCATACAGTGATTTGCATTTGTGCCCTGCTTGCTGTTTGCTCTGTTCACAGATTTAAAGTAAGGACTTGCATGGTGTGCTGGTTAACTTCACAAAGCCTTCTCCCAGTATCAGTTAGCCCTTAACTGCATTTTAATATAGCTGATAGGAATTGGAGGGTGGAGCTGTTGTGCCTTTTTCCTGTTTGGCAAGACACTACCCCTGTCTGTGGTGGTTTGCGTTTTGATCATGTATCATTAAAGCCAGCGTTTAAATTTGTGTCCATAGTGCTCTAATTTTGATGACATAGCTCAGGGAGAGTATTTTCCTTGAATGTGATACAGATTTTCACCTGTTTTCTCAAATTGCCTGTTTTTAACTGTTGTAAAATGAAGAGTAACATAATTTGCCATTACTAATCTGACTGGTAATTGATTATTCCAACTGGGCATTGGAGTAATGCCCAACTTGGGCATTCAAACACACGAAGTAAATAATTCTTATTTAGAGGCAAGCCCAAGTTAACAAGTACATAGCTATATGTCAGACCCCAGGAATTATATTTTTACCTGTTTTCATCCACTTCCATTTCAGTGATGGGAACAGGTCCAGCATGTGTTACTGCACTCAGTTCCAAAAAGGAACTATGAAATACAGTTATGGAATCTCAGTCATCTTCCTACATGCCTGGGTTACTGTTAGAAGCTGTTAAATAGAAAGGAACCACCTTATTATGTCCGCTCTTCTAATTCTGCTTCCCCACACTCACTTTTTATTAAATAACATCCTTGTGAGTTTTGGTTTTCAAGCCATGGTTCTGGTTGTGAGCACTCTAACCCGGGCAAAGGTGCAAAACCCTTTATTTCTACCCACTTTAAATTGAATGTCAGTATTTGTTAAAAGTTTGAAATTTGCCAAAAGTAAAAGAACATGTTACAGTTTCAGCTTCATAGTTGTGTCTCTATATGAATTCAAAGGAGAAAGTGTTGATCATAGTAATACTTTTGACAGGTCTATGGCAGCTTGGTTCTGGCCAAATACTGCTCGGGAAAGCAAATACAAAAAGAGGCTCGTACGAATAAAGTGCCTACATTTCAATTTACTGAAGACAATACTGACTGCAGAGGTGGAATTGTATGTTTGTATGCACCTTGTAAGCAGTTTGACAAAAATGAGAGAAAATCTGAAACATGAAGCAGGAATATTTTTCTAACCAAAAATGTATTTTAAATGAGCAGTATTTGTTCATGATTTTTTAACTTGCACAGCGTGCAAGTATTTTTGATGTGAGCACACATAGGCCTAGCATGTTGAGCTGATGCAGTAGCAGTGTACTGTCACTCACAGTTCTTTCACAGTCAGATCTTTTAATTTATTCTCGTTTTCTTGCTTGCAGCACGTAGCCTCCTAGTTGCTAGGCAACCGTAAATGATTTTTGCTTCACATGATTTTTATGGGGTAGCTGTTGTGGTTATTATTTTCTAATTACGTAAGTGGGGACAAGGATTAAAATCAGAGTTGCATTAATAATTACCAATTTTCTCCTACTGTATTCACAACACAGCAGTTTGAGATTATGTTAGGAAATATCACATTTTTTATAGTATGAATGCACATACACAAAGGGAGTATAAGACAGGTAGTACTTCTTTGTGAGAGTCGGCTCTATAAAAATGATAGAACAGAATAAGCTGTTATTGATCTGAGTAGACAAAATCAGATTCGAGTCTTTTGTCTGTTGTGTATTTCATGGCCTTACTGCTTTTTCTTTCATGGCCTTGAAAGAGTTTCAGTAATTAATTATATCAAGCGAAAGCTCAAAGGTTTTCTTTGGCATTCTTAGCTAAGTAAAATGTGTGAACAAATCAGTTGGCTGGTTTTGTACCAAAAAATATTGTTCTTTAATAATTTATTACTGTTGTATTTTTAAAATAAAATACAGTATAATGGTGATTTTGTGTACATAAAAAGAGAAAAAAACATAACCATGACATAAAAAGCTATAATCATCAGGAACTCTTCTGATAGGACAAATATGCTAAACTTGTTTTAAAATTTGTTCAAAATCAGTTTATTAGTAACTGTTTCCTTTATGCTGAAGTCATTCTGTCTGACTCTGACGTGCAGCTGAAGTAACACCACCTTCAGTGGTTTAGTAATTTTACTCAGATATTTCTGTTAAAAGAAAGCTGCTGAAATTAAACACAGCAATGGTAACTCAGTCCTTCTGCCTAGCTAATCCAAATTCCAATGGTGCAAAAGTGCAGTGGAATGGTGCAACAAGATACTGCTTTGCTTTCCTTTTTCTCAGAATCAGTGCCTTGCATGTATAAGGTGTGCACTGATCACTTAATGAATAGCTGAATTCCCCCTGGGCTTTTTTTTATTGATCATAAGGAGTCTGAATGTTCTGCAAATGCAGAATTTCTTTCACAGCATTTTCTTCTCACTTTACAAATGGAGAAATGGAGAATAGAAACTCTAAATTTTAAGGTAATATTTGTGCACCAGCAATCTGATTTCTGATTTTCTTAGTGTTATATATGTTCAGAACAAATGTAATTTATCTCCATTGCAGTTGTGACTGCTCAATGCTTCCCTCTCTTAATTTAAAAAAAAAAAAGTCCTCAATTTGCAAAGAAATAGAAGTGTGTTAATTTAGCCAGTTGTGTAGTGTGTACTCAGTGCATTGCTTCCAGTTTCACTTTGTGAGGGCAGTCTGTGATGAAGACAGGTTCTGTCATGCAGTGTGACATAGTCACTAACAGGTCATGAACAGTGCCTCTAAATCCATAGTATAAACACTTTGACAGGGAACATGTGAAAGTAATGAGTGTGTGAGTCTGTACCAGAGGATATGGCAGGTGCCATGACCAGAATTTCACAATTATTTGCTGGCAGGAGAGAAACACTAAGACCTGGCATGACAGTTATCTGGTCACTTTATGATTTCCTCTATTTTGGTAGCAGGATGCTTTCCAAATAAATTAGATTTGATGGGTGTAATTGATAGTAGCTACCACGAAGGTGCCAGTGGCCTCTTGGAGTGTCTGTCCCAGTGGGGTAGATAGACTTCACTGTCATCTTCCCTGACAGAGATGCACCGTACCCCCACCACCTTGTCCCACCGCGTAGCAGCACACCCGGGAGTGCCCTCAGGCATGTGCTGTAAACTTGCTAGGACCAAAGAGGTACTGAGCAGGCCAGGGCAATGGCTTCTGCTGCTGCAAGTCTGACAAAACTTATCAGGATGCGGCAGAAGTTTTTGGTTTCTCAGTCTTCAGTGAACAAAAAAATACTCTAGGTGATAGTTGGTGCCCAAGATGTTGGTAGAACAACACTAACTAGCAGTCTACAGTAGAGCATTTACACTGTTTTCTCTGATGCAAGGAGCACCATTGTCCCAGCACTAAACAGAACAATAAAAAAATCCTGGATTAGGTGAGCACCAGTTAGGAAATTAGGAAAATCTACTTATTTGTACTTGTTGTACACAGTACCCCTTCTCAAATGCTGGTGTTATTTCAGCATTAACAAATGCATAAGGTATAGTAAGCATTCACTAGTTCCATAAAGGGCAGAGCTTTTATGCGGTTTTTGTCATCCTTATCCTCCACTGCAGAAATGTTTCAATTCAACCTTCAATTCAGTTTTAGTTTAATGTGTCTGATAAGGTCGTACACCACTCTTGAGGCTGACTGCAAGAAAGAAGCTCAGATGGAGACCAGGACTTCGAAGCCTTCTTGCCCAGCTTCTTCAGGGGCTCGGTATTCCTAAGTTGCTGACTGAACATGCAGTAGAGAAAACAGACCCTTTCTGAGTAGCTTTGAGAGGAGGAAGCATTTGAAAGTGAACAGGAAATTCTTGGGAGTGCTATGTTTTTCACAGCAGACCTTTTTTCTGCTGCTTTGTGAGAAAAGTGACATGCACACAGGGGGAAAAAAAAAACAAGACCAGAACAAGTCCAAAAGTGCCATCACACCATGTCCTCTCCAGGTATCTTTACAGCCATGTATTACCTGGGAAACCACAAATAAGAAGACTGAAAAAAGACCCTCAATTTGAAAGTGTAAAATGCCTATTTAAAAAGGATGAAGAATGGAAAATATGAAAATCACACTCTGAACACCTATAAGTGATAGTCAATGTTTCTAGAGTATGGAAGTTTTATAGATAACCTATCACTTTATTTCAGATGACTGAAAGAGTACAAATTGCAGTAATGATATTCATTATAGTTGCAGTGATCTTCCCAATGGTAATTAATAGAAGTTAATAATTCCTTTTTTATTGTAACTGCTAATTAGTCTTAATAGCAACCAGTATATAGTATAATGGAAATTGGTTTGAACAAATGGTTTGCTGTGATGAGGAATTACAAAACCAGGTAACAAGTGATCAAGAGAAGACAAACTGAAGAGTGACAGAAGAGACACTTGCTAAAAATTGCTGAACAAAACCAAGGAAAGCATAAGAGTGTACTCAGAAACAACTGTGGAATTCAGATGCAAATAATGATCCCGCTTTCATAAAGCCTTTTATATATAATGATCTCTAATGATGAAGGTGTGTTAGAACAACAGTTTCAAATTGTAAATTAATTACATATACCAGATTGAAAAATCAGGGTTCAGTTTCTATTTATTTGAAAGAAAAAAATATGATAACATTTTTTTATTTGCATTTCTTTATTAGATTGTGTGTGTACTTGTGTGTTTTCTGAGAAAGTTGAAGTAATTCTTTTCATTATTACTTGTTTTTCTCAACAGTTCAGGACGGCAGCTAAGTGAAGTCTTCATTCAGCTCCCATCTAGGAAAGAATTACCAGAGTATTATGAATTGATTAGGAAACCAGTGGACTTCAAAAAGATAAAGGTAAGAAACCACTTTTGCAACTGGAGATGTCTCCATTTCTTTTTATTACACAGAAGAGTAAGCATAAAGTTGTCCTTAAAATGACATCATGAATATGGCATGTACCTGTATTTGCAGGTTAGATTTTAAACATTGTTACACACCTTGTTAGTAATTTTGAGTGCATATGTGAGTGTGTCACAGTAATTTCGAAGTCAAATCAAAATGTAGCAGTGTGACATGAATGACATTCCCAGAGATGGCATCTTAGTTTTTGCTGACTCTGTCAGCAGGCTTGGTAAAAACACAAAGATTCAGTGGTTCTAGGGGAATATAGTTATCCCTAAGTTTAAAATCACAGAATCATATGATTCCTGAATTGCATCATGGAGTCCACCTCCTGGCTCTGCACAGAACCGTCTCCAAGAATCACACCATGTGCCTGAGAGCAGTGTCCAGATGCTTCTTGAACTCTGTCAGGCTTGATGCTGTGACCACTTCCCTGGGGAAGCCCATTACGGTGCCCAGCCATCCTCTGGATCCAATCTAAAATTCCCCTGACACAACTTCATCCCCTTCCCTTGGGTTGTGTGACTGGTCACAGGGAAGAGTTCAGTGCCGGTCTCTCCACTTCCCCTCATGAGGATGTTGAAGACCACAGTGAGGTCTCTCCTCCAGGCTGAAAAAGCCAAGGGGCCTCAGCTGCTCCTCATATGATTTCCCCTCTAGACCCTAACATCGTAGCCTGAAACAGCCAGGTCAGATCCAAATACAGTTTAGGAGAAAAGGTTTAGACAAAATATTGCACATTAGGTGATGTCATAATCCTATGACTTTCATTTGTGTCTCAGGTTATTTTGTTTCTTTGCTAGAAAGAAGAAACTGAAACTTCTTTTGCCAAAAGTGCTCCATTTCTCTTTTAACTCTTCCAGTTCACATGGAAATTCCTTCAGTTTTGCTCTATTACCTTGATGCGTTTGCTTTAAACAGATACTTGTCTTGATGTTTAGGTAAAATTTTTAAAGGAGAAAGCTTTTCTTGTGTTGAATCAAATACTGAGTCAGTGTCCTGTCTGCTGTTTTTCTTTCTGCACCATTGCTCATCAATATTTTTCTTCATTTCCTCACTAAATGCAACAGGAAAGAATTCGCAACCATAAGTATCGGAGTCTTGGAGACTTGGAGAAAGATGTCATGTTGCTGTGTCACAATGCTCAGACATTCAACTTGGAGGGATCACAGGTCTGAATGAATTAATTTCTGTTAAACCAGAGATTTCCCCTATCTAATATTTTCAGTGCTTCTTGATTGTTTTCTATGTCTATAAACTTTGTGTTTTACTTTGAGTAGAGAAAAATTTTTAGAATCATCCAGAATTCACTGGACACAGCTGTAGTGTGTGTAAGCAGAGGAATTGTTTTTTTACCTTAATTCTGAGATCTGACTTTTTCTGATCTGTGTCTGCTTTAAAGCTGCAGTAAGACTATATGAAAGTATGGTAAAAGGCAGTGTGTGTACAGGAGTACATCAGCTTAGGTTTTCCACAGTGGATCAAAGAAGGACCAGTTAGATCAGTACAGCTTAGCACAGGATGTTGAGGAAATGCTTCATAGTGAGCTCTTCAGTTCATCTGATGGAAGGTACAAATTCAAGGATTGTCCAGCAGTAAAGATATGTGTATGAAGCTTTATACCCTCTGAACCCTCTGATGTTTCAAAGTTTTTTTATTGTAGAAATGTCGATGTCTGTTTTAAGAGTAGGAATAAATCACAGGTGAGTCTCAGAGGTTTAGAAGGCAAACTCATCTCAAACAGGTGTTTTATGCACATGAATGGGCTTGGTACTGTGAATTCAGAACAGGATACTGACACAAAAGGAAAGACAAATCCAGATGACAGATAAGAAAGTTTTCTCACAATACAGTGAAACATAGTCTTGGATGATCATTTTTATAGATAAGGTCCTAAAAGTGTAGTTGAACATAATACTAAATTGAAACAGAGAACATGAAGACAACTCCCATTGTATGCAAGAGTTAAAAAAAGATGGTAGCAAAAGTCTAAATAAAAGTAAGCTGAAGGGTGATGCTGCAAATTCTAATGCATCATTCAAATTTCTAAAGATGAGTGATGACCTCTGGTTGAACCTGGGAGTTTATATTAAAATTTGATAATTAAAAGTTAGAATGCAATTTATTATAAAGGATTTTTAGATACAGCTGATTATTTCGTGATTATTTTTGATACATGGAGACAGATGTTTTCTGTAACACCTATGGTATTTTTACTGTCTGCAGTTACATGGAAGCAGCTATAAATAAATCAGTGGAAAGTATTTAAGAATAAATAAGAAAATTAATGATGATAGCTTGGCACAAAGTTTTGCTACATGTCCAAATGTAAATTTTTGCTTTACTGCTAGTCATATAGCAGTAAAACAACTATAAATTTCTAATTATAACAAGTGGGGTGAAAAAAGTGAAGTTAATACCAGAAAATATTTCTGAGACTTCAGCAAATTGTAAAAGTTGGAAGAGGAAGTAAAAAGAGGCAAAGAAAAATCAGTAGTGAAATGGGAAAAATAATTAAATAATTTTCATCAGAATGACTGAAGTTATTCATAGGGCACTGATTTCTTATTAGGCAAAGGTGGTAGAATTGACAAGAATAATCCTGTGTAGATAGAACTCTTAAGAAGATACTGTTGCTCTTCTTGGAAACAGCCCAACATGTATTACAGTGTTGTGGTTTTATTTTCTATTCCAGTGAACCAACATTAATTAATTAGCAGACCTAGACCTTTTATAACTTGAAGCCCAAATAACAAACATTTAGCTAAGGTTTTGGTTTAGGGTTTTGGTTCACAGCAATCATTTTCATTTCTGCTGAGCTGCAGGACAGTTCTGCAGCAGTCCTCCAGTTTTCAGGGCTACCTTACTACCTTGTGTTCTTCGTAGTAGATCAAGTCTTTGCTCTGCCATACCAACTCACTTCAGTAAGCTTCATTATCTGTGTGTGCACTCAAAACCAAAGGGCTAATTCAAGTAGTTGTTTAAGCACACAGTCACTTCAAGTGTTCTCTTAATATGATGCAGGCTACTTTTTCTTGAAGCAAAACAATTCTTTGATGGAATCTTAGGAAGGGTTTTCAGGGATGGAATGACTTTGTGTGTTAAGGCTCTTGTCCTCAGTGCAACCTCAGCGTTGTGAAAAGTTTTTTGTGTTTTGATGGCCGAATGAAACACCAGCATGTACTGAATTAAAAATACTTTATGTCTCCTGAAGCAGAAGATTTGTCATTAACACTGTCATTTGTCATGAAGTTTGGTTGTCATTGCTTCTCTTTTTTTGAAGGAAGTTTTACTTGTCATTGTGGCTTGATTTTTTGAAACCTGTTGGAATTATATTTTCATCAGAGTAATAAAATTGTCAAAGCTTTTCATGAAGCAGCTCCAGGTTTTTTGTGTTATCAAAAGAGATATGAATATTACAAATAATTGCACATTAAGAAGGTTAAGATAATTTTTAAACCCACTCAGTTTACTTGGGCAATTCTGTGTGAAAGTCTCAGTCGTATTGATGCCCTAAATATGCAGTGACCAACATTTAAAAAACACGATGTTGTACACATCTTTAATTCCTTTTTTTTAAAAAAGTGTTTTGTCTGAGAAAAAGCAGATTAGTTGAAAGAGCCATTCCTATGAATAATTGAATACTCTAGACTTATACATATGAAAAATAAATGTTTCTCAGGAGGAACTTGGAGTCTTCTATCAATAGATGACTTGAAAAGAAGTAGGTAGAAGAGAAAATCAATTATTATTTGAGGAAGGAAGCTCTGGGGTCTCACAGCTCACTACTGTCATAGAACAGTGGGATAACAGCCTTTTCAAGGAATTGATGACTGTTTTATTTATATAAATATATATATACATATATAAAAATGTTACCATGATCAAGGACAGTAAAAAATCACATAACAAAAAGCACATTGGTACTTAGAGAATAGGGAACAACCCACAGTAAAAGACAGCATATCTGTAATAGGACTTGACAATCAAGTGAAAAAATATGAATTGCGTGTATATTATTCTGTACAAACTTTCTCTAATTGAGTTTATGGAACCTACAAAAGATAAGAGCAATTTTATCAGATTTAGCAGCAAAAAATCCTTCCATTTTCTTTCTCACAAATACCCAGTGTCCTTTTATACAAGAAAGTGTGTCATTTAGCCAGAGGAGTCATATGACAGCCGAGGTAGTTCTTGATGATGATCATAAAACTAAATGCATTCTGTGACTTGTCACTGTTCTGTTAACAGTTCGTAATTGTTTAGTGCTGAATTGACCAGCGCTTGGCTTCTGACATTTTATGACACAAACTGTACAAGTTCATTTGTTTAGGTGATTATAAAGAACCAGATACTGATCAAGACAACATGATTTTTACTATGTTAATCTGAGAAGTGTGTTACAAGCCAAAACAAGTTCTCTTGCTCTTGAGAGTCCCCTCATACTTGAGGTTAAAGAGAAAATCTGATGTACCAAAGGTACGCTGGAAACTACAGAGTGATTGAAAACACATGTTAAGGTTAGAACGACCCCTGATTTTATTTTTTTACCCCAGACTTTTTAGATCTGAGAGGAAGAAAGGCGTGAGCTGCTTGGGATAAATTATTTTCCTTGTAGCCCCTTCTGATTTCAGAAAAAACTTAATTAAATGATGGTTAGCTATTTGTCATTCTCAACTGTATCACTAGACTATATCCCATTTTTTATTAAGGTTCTTACTGCTGAATCCTTCCGCAGCTTTTCAGGGCTTTTCTGGTCTAATGAAAATGCACAATAGTTCCTGTGGTTATAGAAATAATAAGAAAAAATGCTCTAACTGGTCATTTACATGTAATACATTGTAAGAGCTGTTTATTTACAGCTCACTATTGACATATTTCTTCGTTTAGAGAATGAAGAATTAATGTTGGCATTTCTTGTACAATTCATGCAACAAGTATTTTTAGTATTTGAAAAGACCATATACTCTGTAGGTTTGCACTGGAAATAAGATATATGGTGTGAATTTTTGATACTGCTTGACTTTATAGTTCTGACATAGATTTGTATCTATACTGTAGATCTATGAAGATTCCATAGTTCTTCAGTCTGTGTTCAAAAGTGCACGGCAGAAGATAGCCAAAGAAGAAGAAAGCGAGGATGAAAGCAATGATGATGAAGAAGATGATGAAGAAGAAGAATCAGAATCAGAATGTGAGTCCCCTGCTAATCACTGAAAAGAAAGTGTATCTGGGGATGGAAGGGGAGGTTTTGCTGTTTTTGCATGGAGACTGTGAGGTTCTATTTTCCTTTGGTGGAAGTAATTTCTTACTAAGTTTGCTGCTTTGTTAATACTCCGTTTAAGTCTTTCTGCTGGATGTTCTGGCGGTACTTCTTAGAGTATCGTAAAATAATTTTGAGCCAGAAACAAATCACAGAAACGTTTTGTAGACTTCATAAAGCCTTTGTGTCCTGTTCATGTTATTTGTAAATAGAGGTGCCTGGAAAGGCTAAAGACAAACTTTATCCATGAGGGGTCAGCCCTCGGGCACCAAGTTCATCACCTCGTTAAGAACTCCATGGTGTTACAAATACTCTTGTGTGACAAGGACTGTGTGAAGCTCCAGTTGTTTCGAAACACTCAGACCCTGCAGACTTGGAAACATGGAGAAGGAGGGATCCCTTCATTGTACTTGGTGACATCCAGTACATCGACTCAAATTCTCCAGCTACTTTTTGTCTGGTTACAGAAGCTGTAGTACTTGGTACTGAGCTACTCTTCCAAGTGTGTCACACAGGTGTGGAAAGCATACAACTTTACTAGCTCATTTCAAAATGAGCATATATTCTGGAGTCAGAAATTTAACTTGTTCTTCACGAGGGTGTCAGCTCAAAATTTGCCAGTCACCTCCTTGTACCATTTTGATAGTTTCAAATTTTTAAAAAAAAGGTCTGTTTGTACAAAGTTAAACATTTTCATTGACAAGGAAGAAAATATTTTGAGATGTGTGTTTTCTCACAGCACATTACACCACCTGTAGACACCATGTGTTGTGAGAATGGAAAGGAAATGTATGTAGTCAATTTGAAGTTAATCTTTGTAGTTCAATACAAATTATTGTTAAAACTATCAAAAAGTAGAGAATTAAAAGCAAATACTTCTGTTTCATTGTTCCACAGTCCATTTAAGATCAGACGGGAATATTTGCTACCAGAGGTGAATCTCTGTGAACAGAAATGGCATTTGAAAGGTGATAAGTGAAAGTTACAATAATGTACACTGTTAAACTTTTTGCAGCAAAATCAGTGAAAGTCAAAATCAAGTTAAGTAAGAAGGATGAAAAAAGTCGGGAGAAAGGAAAAGGCAAGAAGAGGCAAAGCAGAGCAAAAGCCAAGCCTGTCGTGAGTGATGATGATAGTGATGAGGATCAAGATGAAAATGTAAGTTTTGTTCAGTGAGACTGTGGAAGTGGTTGCAGTGATTGCATCTCCGCCCTGTCCTGCTTGCTGTTAGAATTCTCAACTATTCATGCTTAAGCACGTGTTTAATCTGTAGCGGTCATCTTGAGAGAATTGGGTGGGGGTGTTAACTGTATCTGGGTGTGCTTGTGAGATCTGGTCCCAGTGCTGGAAGACAAGAAGTCTAAGAAGTTTGGAGCTTATTTCTTCAAGCTGTTACTGCATCCACCGAACCCTTAAATCTCATGGTCTGTTCACAATTGTCCACGGATGAAAAACTTCTGGTTTTTTTGTTTTATTTGGTTTTGGTGGGAGTTTTTTTGTGGATGCTTTTACTATTGCAACAAATGAAAATAGATGTGTTCCCTGTTTTTTTAAAATGTCTGGATAGAAGGAAAGAGCTGGTGTTTCCTGACTCTCTGTCCTTCATTTTCTAAAGAATTCTATGGCAATTAGCCGAAATGTCATGAAAGAGAAATATTAGAAAAAATAGCTTTCTTAAGGCTGTTTTGATTTGTCAGTTTGATTTGTCGTTTTTCTTTCCTGTACTACTTTTTTTTTTCCTTCTTTTACAAATTCCACAGAATAGTTGGAAAAAAATTCTGACTTGTCTTGTGTCTCTTACCTCTAGGACCGGTCGGAAGCAAGCGGAAGTGATGATGAGTGATCCATAGGGTTTATTTTCTTGGCAGAACTGACCCCTTCCCCTTCTCTTCTCTTTTCTCCCATTTTACACCCAGTGAATTCTTTTTGTCAAATAGACATTGGGTTGTTTCTGTATTCTCATTCTCTAAAAATTAGCTTTAGGATAGTGCCAGACAAACATATGATATCATGGTGTAAAAAAGAAAAAAAAATGTAACATATTGTGACTAAATGGGCTTCAAAAAACAGCAACAAAAATCTTTTGATGGAAAATGTGGGATGACAGTATATTTCTATGGGCTGATTTTGACTTGGTAATGATTTGATTATGCCTGGTTTTATCATTTGATAGGGTGTTTTTCAGTGGCCTCAGAAAGACAAAAAAAAGAAAAAGTCTTTTGTAGCATTGATAACCAGGTGAAGTCATTAAAAGCCACTGGTTATTTTATTTTTCATCAGGCAGTTTTCAAATTTTTTATTTGTTCTGTATTGGTTTTTTACACTGTGGTACATATATGCAACTTTGTTTAATAGCTTATGAATGTTCAGTAGTTAGCTTTCATCCACCTTGTCCCATATACTTTTTTTCCACTTTACGCTTGACGATCTTCAGAAAAATGCTTTTTGAATTTTATCAGATTTATGTCTACTGTAAACTTTGTTTAACTTTTTTTTTCCTCTATTAAAAAAGTTGGGTTAAAAAAATGCTATTGAATATTGCAATCTATATAGTGTAATGTATGGCTTCTTTCATCAGACTGATCTTCTGTGTTACCAGTGTGGATTATCACCTTTTCCCTAAAGTGTACTTAATCTTTGCTTTCTTTGCACAATGTCTTTGGTTGCAAGTCATAAGCCTGAGGCAAATAAAATTCCAGTAATTTTGAAAAATGTGGTGTTGGTGCTTTCCTCGTAAAGAGATAATTTAGCTCAATAGATATGGTCTTGCATTACGAGTTCCATGAAAATCTCTTTATAGCAGGGACAAGAGGGCAGGAGTGTCTCATGTAGGGAGGTCCACTGTAAATCTTCCTGAATGTAAAATTCAAGTACCATAGGAGTATCTTCGAGATATAGAGAAGATACACAATACATATTAAAATAATAATAAGACTGAAATAGTAATTCAGTATCTTGAAGTAAAAGCATAGTTCATTACTTAATATCTATTTAAATGATAAAACAATAAAATAAACTTTTTTTTTTCTTTCAGGAAGTTTATGTCTCTGTCCCTTAGTGGGCATGAATGCAATTAGTTATGTGGGCTGTCAACCCACCTAATAAGTCAGTTTACTTTAATTATTATCTTGAGGTATCAGAATAGTAATGCAATAAGATGTGGTAAACTATGAATTTAAACTATGTAGTTCAAATATGAACTACATATTTGCAGTTAATGTTGCTGGTCTGGAAAATCAAAACTTCTTTGAATATATATACAGTGTAAAAAATTTACAAGTCTGGGAGACTATTTGCAAACAGAACATTTCTTCTACGAACTGCATGTTTCTCAGAGTGTTTCTACAGCAAATCTCTTGATACCACCTCACAATATTGTGCTGTTTTAAAGGTAAACCAGTGGGTGAAATGCACCCAATTCAAGAGAGATTATAAAGTCAGAGTTACAATTTACTAAAAAGATTACAATAAATTCAGTTATACAGAGAAAAATTGGTTTTAACCCACAAGAAAACAGACATATAACCCAGTACCATGGGGCACAAACAGCATGGTGTTCATTAGCCTCTGTGCTGAGCACCATGTGGCCCCCTGATTGCAAAGTAAAAGGAAAGAAAAACCTGTTGGTAAGGGTGATGGTCACAGTCTTGTCAAGAGTGGCAGTCACAGTCCTGTTGAGGTCCTCCTCTGGATCTGACAAGTGGAACCAGAAGTCATAAAACTCCAAGATGATTCATGCATTGTATGTTCTGGTGGAAATGCCCAGTACCTGCCCCAGGGTGGGGAGTTTCCAAATGTGTGATTTAACTCTATGAGTAATCGGTTATTTTTAGAATCTCTGATGGTCTAGGTCATTGCAGCTGCCTGTTGTGCCAGTCCCTGATGGCCCATTAGCAGACATGACCCCTCAGGCTGAGTGTGAAGGTGCTGATGCCTCCCCAGAGGGGAATTACCACTGCTGAGTCACTGGTGTGAAGACAGAAACATTCTAGTGCCTCCCAGGGTTCTTCAATACCCAGCCTGTAAGCCTGAGGTGTCAGTTGTGCCCTGGACAGCTGCTGCAAATGGTCTTTTATTAAAAGTTCATCAGAAATTACATGGAGGGTATAGAATACATAGTTTTGGTTACCCCCACACAGTGATGAATGGATTCCAGCCACTATAACTAGGACTAATATGTTAACTGCTTCAAATTTGTGTAGCTCAGTTGAAAAGTGATCAGTGAGTTTATCTGGTGCTCATTTGTGTATATTAACCCTGAACTGGGGCAAGTCAGCTTTGCGTGGTTTTGGCAGTTTCAAACATCGTGTGCCTAGCGTGTGCCCCATCGGAATGGGAAGACCCTGTATTTCACCAAGGTGCCATTGATCTCAGAGGATCACCTTGATGAGATCAGCGTCTGAAGCAGCTTTGAAGAAAACAGCTTTGTGGTACTGGTGGACACCGAGTTCAATGTGAGCCAACAATGTTTCATTTTGGCAAAGAAGGTTAGCAGTATCCTGGACTGCATTAGGAGTAGTGTTGCCAACAGGTCCCGAAAGGTGATCCTTGCCTTGTTCTCAGCCCTTGTGAGACGTATCTGACATACTTTGTCCAGTGGTGAGCTCCCTCGTAGAAGAGAGACATGGACTTACTAGAGCAAGTCTGGCAAAGGGCCACTAAGATAAAGGACATACACAGGGAGCCTGAGAGAGCTGAAACTTTTCAGCATGAAAAAGAGTAGGCTCTAAGGCATCTTGATGTGAATTAATACCAGGAAAGTGAGAGTGCAAAGAAGGCATAGTGAGGTTCTTTTCAGGATGGGATCAAAGGCAGTGGGCACACTGAAACACAAGGAGTTCCCTCTGAACATCGGGAAGTGCTTTTACTATGGGAATGACTGAGCCCTGGTGCAAGCTGCCTGGAGAGCTTATGAAGTCTCCTTGGAAATATGTAAAAGCCATCTGGATGTGGTACTGAGCAACTGACTGTAGGTGGCCCTGCAGGGAGATTGGACCAGGTGACCTCCAGAGGTGCCTGCCAAACTCAGCCATTCTGTGATTCCCTGTTACAGAGTAGTTTGGTTTGGAGAGACCAAATAGAAATGGTTTTTTTAATTGCAAAATGAACTCAAGTCTAGCAACCTGTGATGCATGGCAAAAAACATCTGGCAGTAGGCTGGCCTAGACTGGATTTGAACTGGCAACTTGGATGTAAGAGGCACAGGATCACATTACCCATCCCCAGAGTCCCAGATGACTTTGCAGTGACCTAGTTTGATTTATTTTTTTCAAGGACACGTTATTTACAGATGAGTGTTTAGCTGGAGAATAAAAATTAACCTAGAAGACCCAACATATCTGTTGAAAATATCTTTAGTTTTTATCAATAACTGTAGATCATATAAGCATATAGCCTTGCATGAAGAAATAAATTTGAATTCTTGGCTGCAGTTTAGCAGGTTTAAGTAATGTCAAAATATTTTCAATGCCCCCTCTGAGTTTCAAAAAAAAAAAAAGGGCAATTATTTTTTAACGTTAGAATAAAGTAGATTTATATCTGTAAATCATACCTACACCTCTGCTACAGTTTGTCCTATTTTGCTTAGGATTTTGATTAATTTCTGCCTGAAGTTATGCTCTATCCCCTATCTATCTGCTGTTTCTCTGTATGAATTTACTGTATTTTTCAAGATGTTTTTCGGTTGTTTTTCGGATTATCTCAGCACACTATATGAAGAAAAAGGTGATGGGGAAATTGTTGTTGTATGTAATCTTCCAAATTTAAAAAAAAAAGATAAAATCTTCAGATATATACAAATCTATGTTAAAGATGGGAACATTTCATCTTTCACAGAGTTCCATTTCTAGTACAAAGCATCGTGCAAAACCCTTGAAATATCTTTTGGATAGTATCCAAATAAAAACACAATGCTACAATCTATATTGAGGGAAATTAGCTCATTTCCTACCTTAATTTCAGAAAATTGTATAGTAAAATTGGAAACTCTGTTGCCTGGGCACTGAGGAAGACAAGCAAAGTGAAGGAAATAGCAGGAGGTTTTCTTCATGCAGCTGTTTCTCCTGGTAAGTGGGCCAGATGAATAACGTTTAATAGTTTTTATGTATTTCAGATGCTATTAATGTTTCCCCCTTACCTTCTGAAAGAGACAAAGAAAAGGCAAACCCTTTTACTTATTAATATAAATGGCTTCCTCTTAAAATGTGTCTGGTCTCAGTGCAAAGTATTTCTCCCTCCCTTAGCTCATGAATAAAGCTGGCAGTTCAGTGATCGTGAAGACAGACACAGCAAATACTGCCACAGCCTCTCTGCATGCTGAGACAAAGGCACAGCTGAGGCAGTGGTAAGCATCAAAGCAGTTCCTGAGTTGCTGGTACGTGCTCAGATCCTGCCAACATTCTAAACATTAGTAGGTTTATTAAAAATGACCAAGCTGCTTGTCACTTTTTCATTAATGCTTGGACAATTGGATTTACTGAACACATTGTCTGATCTACAACAACATGTTAAAAACAAGATCTGTTTTTATAAAGCCACTTTTAGGCTTGTCTCTTGTTTTTCCTTCTGCTCATCCGCTGAAAAACTTCTAAATTCCCGCAGTTTTTGATCAGAAACTTGAACTGTAAGCTGAAAAATTACTGTGAATGTAGATTCCCAAAAAGGGCTAGCAAAAATAGTTTATGTGGATGTATTGACCTTCAGGAAGAAGGAAAATTAGGTTCAGCATAGTCAAAGAGGTGAATGCTGCACAGTGTTTACTCCTTTGCAGTAAAACTGTGTATCATATTAGGATTTCCTCACCCCTAATCTTGCTGTGCTGTTGAAACTGCACATCCCGTTCAGTGGGTACAGAACTTTGGGACTGTGTAGTCATACGTATTAAGTGTTTAAACACCAGGGCCTTATTTGTGCAAGAGGTAAATACCATGAAGGATTATCCAGATGCAGCCTTCTTGTTTTGTGAGGAAAATCAATTTTTTAAATATGATCTAAAACAAATGTTAACTGAAGTTGGTGCATCACTCACTTATTTCCACTTAACAACCTAGAGCCCAAATGAGCACTGGTTGGTGCAAGCTTATTTCTACTTCTTTCTCATGTGGAAGTCACACCTGCTACCCAGACACTTGTCTCTCCGTTAGCTTTACTCATGAGGGCTGTGAATATGGTAGTATTTACTGTATTTTTGGCTCTGTGTTCACCCAGATATGGGTGTGCTGAAGAACATGTTGAAGTCTCTACCTTGATCTGACACTGTTATGTGGTAAAATAGTTTTATTCCCCTGCCTTAATAAAGAGCTTGTATTTCAATTTGTATGGTATTTTACTTCTCTTGTATTTTCATGACCACAGCAGACTTACCACAGTAAGAACAGAATTCTTATCCAATTAAATGATGCTCTGGTTTCTTCCCCTGTATACCAAGTTGCTGTCAAAAAGGCTGAATCACAACAAGTTGCAGCATCAAGTTCTTATATTTTCAAAGGGACCAGAAGACTTGTACTGTAAATTATACATAAGACAAGGACCATTTTCATGACAACTTCCAGTTTGGGCAACTGCTTTTGGGTTTGTGTGGGCTTGGTATTCAATGTCATGTTTTCATGCACAATCCATTGTTGTGGTGACATATAGTAATGCTTCATTACCTTTACCATTTTTTATGATATTGACAGTTTTAAGTTATGTATTGCATCGTCTACCACCTGTAAATACAAACTTTACAGAGACAATTCTCACACCAAGAGATGGAGTTAAAAACCAAGAGAGGACTGCAATATTAAGATACGAATTCACTGAAAATGAAAGAGAACCACAGATATGCCAAATATCTGAAACAGACATGGTTTCTGGTAAAAGTGAATTTATATGTGTTCATGTTATTTTTATTATGCTTTATATTCCATTTTACTGTAGTAGTATCTAATATGTGCATTTTCCCTTTGGGCTTCCAGCATAGTTTCTATTCATCACCTTCCATGGGTTACATTTTGTATGTACTTGGATGCCTTACAGACTCAAAGAAATTACTGCTTAATTTTGCAACATTACTTCCCATTTCCTTTGTCCTTCTGGAAAAAGGCATTGTCTGACCATTCATTTAGGACTTTTTTTTTTTTTTTTTTTTTTTTTTTTTTTTTTTTTTTTGGGAGATCAGGACACCTTGTTGCTATTAGTGCTGTTGTCTGCTGCTGTAACCCTAGGGACATGTCACTACTGCCTTTCTTGAGCTGTCTTTGAGCCGTTCTTAAGGTCAAGGAAGAAAGTGAGCATGTCTGACATTCAGCAGATGCACAAAAGATGGTAAGTGTTCCATGTCACTGCACTTAAGCAATTAGAAGCAGTAATTAGGTATTTATAACTTCACAATTAATTTCATCTGCATAAAGGACAGGCTCATCAAAACAAGAACATTTTACTTCTGAATTAGAAAACCTTATTAGACCGGTTTCTATTGCTGCAACACAACTTTTTGTGCTGTTTTTTCATGGCATCCTTCTACTGTTGCTTTGTGACAGTAAAGATTTAAATCATGGTCGTCTTGAGTGATTGTGGGAAAATCATTCACCCTGGACATTGGCCAGTGTGACACCCATCTTCAAGAAGGGTCAGAAGAAACTACAGGCCTGTCAGCTTGACTTTGGTGCTGGGGAGGGTTATGAAACAGATTTCACTGAGTGAAATCACACAGCATGTACAGGACAACCAGGGGATCAGGCTCAGACAACATTGTGAAAGGGAGGTCCTGCTTGACCAGCTCAGTCCCCTTCCATGACCAGGTGACCCATGAAGTGGATGAGAGAAAGGCTGTGGATGTTTCTACCTGGACTTTAAGGCCTCTAATACTGTCTCCCATGGCATTCTGCTGTGGGTACTGGCAGTGCACACCCTTTGCTGGGTAAAAGACTGGCTGGTTGGTCAGACCCAGACAGTGGTGATGAATGGAGTTACATCCAGCTGGTGTCTGGTCACCAGTGGTGTTCCCCAGGGCTCCATACTGGGGCCAGTTCTATTTGATACCTTTATTGATGACCTGGACAAGGGGATCAAGGGCACCCTCAGCCATTTTGGAGCAGACACTGAGTTGAGTGGGAGTATTGATCTGCTGGAGGGTAGGAAGGCTCTGCTGAAGGATCTGGACAGGCTGGATCAATGGGCCAAGGCCAGTGGTGTGAGGTTCAACAAGGCCAAGTGCTGGGCCCTTCGCTGGGGTCACAACAACCCCAGGCAGCCCTACAGATTGGGGCAGGAGTGACTGGAGAGCTGCCCAGCAGAAAGGGACTTTGGGTGCTGGTCGAGAGGAACATGAGCCAGCAGTGCCCAAGTGGGCAGGAAGGCCAATGGCATCCTGGCCTGTATCAGCACTAGTGTGACCCCCAGGGCCAGGGCAGTGATTGGCCCCCTATACTTGGCGCTAGTGAGGCCACACCTTGAGTCTTGTGTTTGGTTTTGGGCCCCTTACTCCAAGAAAGTCATTGAGGTGCTGGAGCATGTCCAGAGAAGGACAAGAGAGTTGGTGAAGGGTCTGAAACACAAGTCTTAGAAAAGAAGCAGAGTGAGCTTCAATTGTTCAGGCTGGACAAGAGGTGGCACAGGGGAGATCTTAGCCCTCTCTACACCTAAAAGGAGGTTGTATCAAGGTGGGGGGGTGAGTCTACCAGGTAACTAGTGACACGACAGGAGGACATAGCCTCACACTACATGACGAGGTTCAGGTTGGAGATCAGGAAGCACTTCTTTACTGAAAGGATAGTCAGGCATTGAAACAAGCTGCCCACAGAGGTAGTGGAGCCACCATCTTTGGAAGTGTAGAAGAAACAACGGGATGTGGCACTTAGTTTTGTGGAGTAGCTGACAAGTTTGGTGAAAGGTTGGACTTGATCTTAGAGGTCTTTTATAATCTTAATGCTTTTATGATTCTGTTAATTTTTTCACTGCATCTAGGGAATCTGGAAGATACATAGATGCTATGATGATTTCTCAGAAAAAAAGATGGACAGATTAAACAAAACAAAACAAAAAAAAGAGGCGGGGGGAAGAAAGTTTGTTTTGCATCTGATCAGTTGATCATACCTGCTTATGGGCAAAAAACATTGATATGGCTATTACTGTCTTTTTCTCCAGACTTACTTCTAAGTATCCTCTCTACTCCCAGAACCTAAATGCCAGCTTCAGCCTGCTTAAAACCCAGCCCACTTAAGACCCTATAGATTAAAGGAAGAAGCTTGAGTTTTTATTTCACAAGCACTCAAGTGATGCGTTTTTTCTTAGGAGATGCCATGCAGTTATTCCATTGTTCTGACTGTGTCTAGGGCTGGCACTCTCTGCCTTTCCACCTGTGCCAAGTTCTATTAGAAGTTCATACCTGAGAGACATTGCTGGAAAGATAAATGTGATGTTTCAGTATATACTGTGTAACTTTAGTAGAACTACAGAAAATGCCCTTCTGTGAAGGCTGCATTCACTGCAGGTGTAAACATTTTCAGGAAGGTCATACATGTGTTGTCTTTTTGCTCATAGAAGGGCTGGAATGTGTGGACCTTCCAATGACACAGTTGACAGCCTCTGCGTAAGGATTAAGGGCCAAACCAATAATACAGATGTCATCATGGAAGTCTATTGTAGACCTCCTAGCCAGGACAATGACACCAGTGAATTATTCTTTGAGGGACTAAGAGACACCTCTAAATCAACTTCCTTTGTTCTTATGGGGTACTTCAACTTGCCAGATGATGTCTGAGAACGCTACACACCTGGCACAAAGAGGTCCAGAAGATTGCTAAAACATCTGGATGCTACTTCATGGTTCAGGTACTAAGGGAGTCAACTAGTAAAGATGCCTTGCTTGATTTTGTTGCTTAGGGTCTTTTGTTGAGAGGGTCTTGTGAGTAAAGTGTTTGGTGGCCTTCTTGGCCACACTGACCACAAAGCAATCCTAGTTTAAAATCTCTGTTGACAGGACAAAATGTGCCTGCAAAACTTCAACCATGGACACAAGAAGAGCAGACTTCAGTCTGCTCAGGGCACTACTGAATAAAGTCCCCTGGCAAAACACTTCTGAAGTTGCTGGGGCTCATCAGTGCTGGTCACTTTTTAAGCACCACCTCCAAAGGGCACAAGAACAGGCAGTTCCTAAATGTCAGCAGTCAAGCAGGTGAGACAGAAGGCCAGCATGGCTAAGCAAGGATCTTCTTTGAAGGTAGAGCCAAAAAAGGGAGGTGTATGCTCAGTGGAAGCAAGGTCAGATGATGTGGGAGGAATACAGAAGCTGTTTGCCACTGTAGAGAGAAAATCTGTGTGGTCAAAACTCAACGGGAGGTGAAGCTGCCCAGAACTGAGGGGGACAATGAAAAGAGGGATTTAAAATACATTAGTGGCAAAAAGCTGTGCAGAAATAACATTGGCCTGTTACAGGATGAGGAAGGTTGACCTCACAAACAGGAACGGAGACAAGCCAAGCGTGTTTCACGCTTTCTTTGCCTTTGTCTTCAACACCAATAATGGACTAAGGGGGTCTTGGTGCCCTGAGCTGGAGGATCATGGCTGTGAGAATGATTAACTACCAGCTGATCCAGGATTCCTATGAATCTATGGGAGCTGATGGGATTCACTGGAGAATACTCAAAGAGCTGGCAGATGTCATCTCAAGGCCTTTCTCAGTGGTTTCTATACAGTCTTGGGAATCTGCAGAGGTCCCAGCTGACTGGAAGCTGGTTAACATCCCAATTTTCTAGAAGAGCAAGAAGGATCATCCTGGAAACTACAGGTCTGTCAGCCTCACTTCAGTGACTGGCAAAATTATGGAGAAGATTGTTCTTGGAGGTACTCAAAAATGTGAAGGACAATGCAGTCATTGGTCAGAGCCAGCATAGGTTCATGAGGGAAAAGTACTGCCTGCCAAACTTAACTTCCTTTTATGATCATCCACCTAGTTGATCAAGGGAACCCAGGTGATAGAACCTTTTTTGATTTCAGTAAAGCTTTTTATACTGCATGTCACAGTACCCTTCTGGACAAGATGTCCAGCACACAGCTGGATATACACATCAGACAATGGGTGGCAACTGACTGATAGACCAAGCAATAAGGGTTGCAGTGAATGGTGTAGCATCAGACTATTGACTAGTCACTATTTGGGTTCCACATGGCTCCATCTCAGGGCCAGTGCTCTTCAACGTCTTCATAGACAATAAGGACACAGGAATAAAGGTATACTAAATAAGTTTGTAAATGATACAAAATTGGGAAAAGCATTGACTCCGTAAAAGTCTCCTCTGCAAGGAGGTCCTACAAAGACACTAAGACAATTTGGAGGGCTGGGCAATCACCAGCCATATGAAGTTGTGCTGAAACATGTGCTGGATTCTTCACCTGGGGGGGCAACCCTCGATTTGTGTACAGACTGGGGAATGAGGTGCTGGAAAGCAGTGCCATGGAAAGGGACCTAGGGGTCCTGGTCATCGGCAAGTTGAATCTGAGTTAGCAGTGACAGGGTTTGACTGAGGGGACTGGCTCCTCACTGTCTCTCAGGACCGGGGCTGGTGGAAAAAACCCTGTACTGAGAGTAACAGACCACACATGTGCATCCTCTGAGATCTGGTGGTGAGAAGCCTTTAATTACAGGAACCAGGGTTTATATAGGCATCAGAGGGTGGAGTCAGGAGGGGTGGTGGCTCAGGAACCCAGTTAGCCAGTGGGGAAAGGGAAGGATCACAGACTGGATCATAGAAACGCAGGGATTGAGGATGGACAGGTGAGACAAAAACTGGGGATAGGACAGAGGCGGGACTGGCTGTGCTGGCTGGACAACCCAGCTTAGGTGAGGTAGGCTCATAGCAGCTTCATGGCTGGACAGTGATTTTAAAGGGGCAACCCATACAAAGAACATGAGTTCTAAAAAGTCTCTAATTTAGCAAAATTCCGAGGTCTGTTTTCCTCGTTTTCTTGTTTCTTTAGTTGTTCCTTTCATTTCTCCTAACTTGGGTGTTCTCCCACACACCAGTGCCCTGGCAGCCACAAGGGCCAGCCCTGTCCCGGGGGGCATCAGGCATAGCATCGCGAGTTGGACAAGGGAGGTGATTGTCCTGCTCTGCTCTGCACTGGGGCAGCCTCACCTGGAATACTGTGTGCAGTTTTGGACACCACAATATAAGAAAGATATTCAACTCTTGAAGGGTGTCCAAAGGAGGGCAGTGAAGATGGTGAAGGGCCTTGAGAGGAAGCCGTGTGAGGAGTGACTGAGAGCACTTGGTGTATTCAGGCTGGAGAAGAGGAGACTGAGGGGAGACCTCATTGCAGTTACAGCTTCCTTGTGAGGGGCTGACACTGATCTCTTCTCTGTGATGACCAGATATAGGACTTACGGGAATGGCCTGAAGTTGTGTTGTGGAAGGTTCAGATTACATATTGGAATAAGGTAAGGTTCTTCACCGAGAGAGTGGTTGGGCACTGGAACAGGCTCCCCAGAGGAGTGGCCACAACACCAAGCCTAACAGAGTTCAAGAAGCCTTTGGACGATGTTTCCAGCCATATGATATGATTCTTGCATGGTCCATGCAGGGCCAAGACTTGTACTTTGTGATCCCTGTAGGTCCCTTCCAACTCAAAATAGTCTGTGATTCTGGCATACAGTCCCTGGAGTATAAACTAATTTAAAGCAACTATTCTAGGTGAACATCCTTCTCTGGATGGGACACAGGGATTAATAAAAGAGGCAACCTTTGGGTAAACCCAGCTGTGTGAAAGGGGCAACTCATCACCTCTCAGAGCTCAAGTGAACTCATCCATCTCATGCCTGCCTGTGATGTCCTGCTGAATTCAAAAAGTAACCTTACTGCCTGTTCTGCCTGTGTCACTGTTCCTCTGACCACATAGCACTGTCTGCTTACTTGCAGTTGGCTTTTTTAAATGGCCTAACAACTGTCTAATAAGAGATTTCTGGCCCTGGGGAACAATTCTGTTATCTCACTGATTAGAGACATCATGACTGGCTTCCTCAGTGCTTTCCAAGGTTTCACAGCATTCTCCCTGGAGAAGACCGTGTCACTCTTTCCCTTTCTATCGCTTGCTGCTGTAGCCTCCTTTAATGTAACTCTACAGGATCAATCAGAGTAACGCATGGTAGGTAAAGTGAATCAGAGACACTAATCCCACAAAATAACAAAGGCATCATCTACACTGTGCAGATGGTGTGTCTCTCACCTCCAGCCACTTCACCCACTCTAAGCCCATCAAGTGGTTGACCTAGGGTTCTTCGGCCTTTGGAGTCACTGAGCAAAAATCAATCTCTAGTTATTTTTGAACTAAATGAGCTTGCACAGTGAAATAGTTTTAACTCATCCCAGAATTCTTTCTGTCCAGGCACATGGTGAACAAATACAGTGCCAAAGCGTGGCAACTTCATGAAAAGCTAATTTCAAACTCAGAAAATACCTACCGTATAGAATTAACACAGGTATATTTTCAAAACAAGAAATTGTTCATTTAAGACAACTTTGCATTTTGCTGCTGAAAAAGATAGGAAAAAGTCCTCTGAGAACTAGCCAAGAGAGTGTCTCCAGCACATCATGCCTCCTAGCTTCCTGTCAGCTCTCTCAGCCATCAACCCCCAACTCTGTCTAATGGTATATTTCAATAATAAGCACTAGGATCCATCAAATGATAACCATGTTTGAGTGAGCATAAGGTCTCACAGTATGCCATGTGATGTCACTATTGGATTTCACTACAGCGTTCAATCTCGAAAAATGCTGGAAATATAAACATGAATTTCAGTACACTTTTTTAAACCTTAGTACTACAGAGAGATACAGAAAATACTCTTCTGTGAAGGCTGCACTCACTGCGGGTGTAAACATTTCCAGGAAGGTCATGCATGTATTATCTTTTTGTATGTTCACTGGTGGGGCCTGTTTTTCTGTTGTTTTGCCTGAAAATACTCTCTGACTCACAGAAATGTACCAGCTGTCTTCCGATAGCCTCTACATCCAGTAGTCCATGTCAAGGTTTGGACTGGACTCAATCATATCAAAGGCAGCAACCATTAAGTGTGTATTAAGAGATCCTCTTTGCAGAGCATTGAATTCTGTCTTTAAGATTTTAGATTGCAAGGACAGTTTGACTTTCCTAAGGACAAGTATTGGGAGACTTCTAAAGGAAAATGAAACTCGTTAAGTGAGGAATGAGTGGGAAGTTTAAAAAATACCTTTTTTCATTACTGAAAAACTAATTTTTGACATCTCTACTGAAGCATCTCTTGCTCTGTTACCCAGAAATTAGTTTCATCCTGATGACAGGCCTTGCAGACATGCCTTCAGAGGGCTGTGAGGAATGATGTTAGTCTGTTAGGAGACTCTGAAGGGCACCTCTGGCCACATGGTCTTTCCATTTTCCAGCAAAGAGCTTTCTCATTGCTTCAGGGGAGAGAGCGGAAGAAAGCTCAGGGAAATCTGCTTTCTTGAACAGGTGACCTCAAAGAGACAAGTCAAGCAGCCTTTGCCAGGGGAACTCAGGCTGTGAGACAGGCAGATAGAATTAGTACTAAATAAAATCCCTGATCCTATTTATGTAAGTATTAATGTTTGCATAGGTTATTGCCAATTGCCAACAAAATGTTTGTTGTGGGAGATACACAGCTGAATTTTCATCTTGCATGTAAATGATAAGGTAGCCATGTAAACAATTTCAAGTGTGACTGGAGAAACCTCTGTTACAGGCTAAAGGAATATCTCTCTTCAGTCATGGATCTTTTTAGATGTCTAGTGCATCTCAGTTGCTGCCAGCTCTGCACTGAGGATACCTGTCCAATAGCAATTTGAGTTACACTGTCAATATCTAATGTAAACCAGTAAGGAAATGCAAATAGTAGCAATTCTTGTCTGAATAAACACAAGCTCAATTCTTTTTCTTCTTCCAGCCTAAACTGAAATTAAGCTACCATGCTTCAGGTCTTATTATTGTTACTTTGAACCTCATAGTAGTCCATTTTTATTTTTATTGAACAATATTTTCTTCTAATTCGTATCTCTGTGAGTGCTTCTACTTTCATGTGAACAGCTATGTGCCATAAGCAGAATCTAGACTTCAGCATCACAACAGGAAATATACTGGGAATACCAGCAATGGTAGGATCTACCTACCAACATATAGTGAGTGGAAAGCAGGCTGGTTTTAATGTTTCAATGGAAAGAAAAGAAAGTCAAACTCATTGAGATTTTGTTTGAAATTCATGCTCTTCTCAGGTGACAAGTTTCCATTATAAAGACTAAATGATATCATGTATTAAAGGAATAAAAATGTTCCCATACCCTTTTGCATTTGTATCTCTGAAGCTCTAGCTTGTAATTTTTTATTAAACCTCTGAATCTGCAGATCAGGACTTACAGTAGTCATGGGCAAATACCTCAAGAAACTGTCCCCCAGCCTGGTAGTCACTGAAATCCTGATGTGGAAGAGAAATGAATTATGGTTAATTTAAAGAGAAACTTGTATTATGTATACAGCCCTTTCTTCTGTGTCACTTGTGGACTCACATGACAGCTCTCAAACAAACTGCCTATAGTGAGGGTTAAAGTTTGGTTTGTGCTTGGGACATACGCTAATCCAAGATGACTGTTGCGCTCTTGCTAGCTGCCATGCTTCAGCAGAGTTTCTCTGGATCCCAAAACTCCTGTCCAAAGTACCCCAAGGTTTGAAAATAAGTATTTCAAAGGTATAGAAGGAATGGGGGAAAATAATAGGGTGTTTTTTTTTAAACAAACAAACAAAAACTAGAAAAAACAATCTCTTGAAATCTTTACTGAAAGACATTAAAAATAAAAGTTGTTACATTTTGAAATAGGAATATTTACATGCATGTATAAACCTCATTACAGAATCATGCTGCTCCACCCTGGATACTAGATTTACATCCTTTCCTTCCTTCTGTTTATGTTTTTGCTAAACGCCAAGCAATTCAATTTCCCTTCTCAGGTTCCCATGAACTTTTACCGACCTCAAAATTTTGACTGATTCTTCTCATTGACCTCTTTTCCTCTCAGATCATCAGAAGGCAGTTGTAGCTTGATGCTGGTTCAATATGTCAGGCTTTCCTAAATGGCCAGAAATCCTTTGCTGCCACAACTGAAAATATACTGGCACAACACAAAACGTTGTGTTTTTCATTGGAAAATAAATATAGATTATTCTGTGATATACATGCTGAGAAGAAAAAAGAAAAATAAAGCAAAACCAAACAAAAAATCCAAAACCCCAAACCAACAGAACGAAACAAAAAAACCTGAAAACTAATGACCAAACCAACAGAACCAACCAAAACCAACCCAAAGAATAATAGCAGAACTGCCAGAAATATTTTTACAGTGACCATTAGGATGTTCCAACTAAGAGACTGGTTACATCACTAGATGCTAGAAAAGATATTTACCTTTTGCTTTAGAAGCACTTCATCGAAAGTTTTAAAAAGTAGTGAAAAAGTCGGCTTGCTCAGTTCTTGGCTTCAGTTTTTTCCTTATGTTTCATTGCTTTCCACAGAATAGAATTAGAATTAGAATAGAGTGCAATGGCATGGCATGGCATGGCATGGCATAGAATAGAATAGAATAGAATAGAATAGAATAGAATAGAATAGAATAGAATAGAATAGAATCTTTCAGCTGGACGGTGCCTATAGTCACTATCTTTCCCAACTAACTGAACACTTTAGGCCTGACCAAAAGTTAAAGCATGTTGTTAAGGGCATCATATAAATGGTCTTTAAACAGTGACAGGCTCAGTGTATCAACCACACTGCCTAGCCTGTTCCAGGCTGCTCTTCTGGTAAAAAAAAATGCACCAATTTTTTCTCTAAATTTTAATAGACCAAGGAAGAGAAAACCTTTCTTTGAGAACCCTTGTACAGAACTGGTATAGCTCAAGCCTGATGAGAATCTCTGGATTGTATAAAAATTCAAACCTACAAATCTTTTGAACCTTTTAATGGTACAAAAATCTGACCTCAGACAAGAAAGGGAAAGACAACCTTTTTCTGTTTCTGCTTTTTCTGTTCACATTCTCTACAGACTCTAAGAAGATAAATTTCCTGAGAACATCCCTGCCCAGGACCCGCAACCCGCATGTGGATGTGGGTCACCACCAGCCCTGGAGTCTCACCCCACGTGACTTGGTACAGTCTGTTGAATCCTGTTACGGAGTCCCACTGTGTTCAGCAGGATCCTCATTCTGCCTGTGTCTTAATTAGCTGGCATAATAAAGTTAGCTAACATTCAGATCTTGGAAGAGCCTGCTCAGGCTGAAAGAAGTTCCTTCCTGTCCAATTGACCTGGAGTCTGGAAAGAAGTACATCTGCTGTTTCCTTTTTCTTTTGTGGCTGCAGCAAGTCATTGAAATAAAGTGCTTTGTTTGTGGCAGTGTTTTTGTCCCTTAGTGCCAACTAAAGGCTTTCTGGGAGGACTGTAAGTTTTCTCCTGTATAAATTTGGGTTTCTTTAATATTTATGCTTAGAGCTGTATGTATAAACTAATTAGAAAAAAACTTAAGTCCATAAAACCTTGTTCTGTTAGGAGCCATATCAGTCTTGAATTTTCACTATGTGTTTCTGCCCAAGTTTGATCAGAGGGCTCGGTTTCCTTTTCTGTGTAAGTTCAGCTGAATTGTTTCATCAGGCACTATATGCGGGTATCTTTCTCCCTTCTTTTGTTCCCCTTACACTTTCTTGCAGCCTTCCATTTCTCCTGTTCTATCCTCTTCTCGCAGTTTCCCATGAAGTGGCTTTGGGAATTAACTCATTTATTTTGGCATCTTTGGTCAGCATCACAGCCTAGGGCCAAGCAGGCTTAGTGCTAAGTCCCTGGAGCCTACGCTAAACATGACCACCAGACTGTGACCCATTCAAAGGCACCATTGCGTACAGGCGTCTTGTTGATCATGTAAAAGGGAATTATACCTCTAGTGCACCAAATTCTCAGGCAGCCTTGCTTTTGCCATATCCTCATGTTTAGGCATTTTTATTCTTAGTACAGATCTTAAAATTTTCTTTCTTTGCCATATAGAGGAACTGGCAATGTATGAAAGTATGCTTTATTAGCAGTTAAAAAATGAAACGGCAGGAGTATCCAATCCATACTTCCTTCTTGGCACTTCACCCAGCTTTTTTTGTACCTATTCAATTCAGTTTAATAAAGAATTGCATTTCCACTAGAAATGCATATGATGGTTCAGTAACCTACAGCACCCTGTTGAGCTTCTGGTTTGTGTGTCTGATAAGGCTTTCTCTAGGAAAGTGGCAGCTCTTTTCTGATGACGAGGCCGTGCACGCTGGAGGAAAGATAACCGTTAAAGGTGTTTCTTCCTTAAGGGAAGTAGCATTTTCAGTTGGTTGAAAAAAGTAAAACTAAAATTTAGCTCCTGTGTCAGAGTGTCCAATTGATTGGGTGTCATGCCCTGTACACAGAGCCCTGTACGTGCCACTGTCCCAGAGTCCAGTGCCATGTGCCATGTGCCATGTGAATGCCTCAATTCTTCTGCTTCGTATCTGTAATCCATTTTTTATTAAATCTATTGTTCTTTCTAGTTTGCAGTCAACCAGATTTAATAAAAATGCTGGGTTCATTGCAGAATGTGATCTCAGGAGAACCCTACATTGTCTCTATGGCAAAGTTAAGCCAAATAAATCTCAGAGCTGTTGTTTACAACACAGATGCAAAGAGGTTCAGAAGGTTCAAAGAGGTTGCAGCTGTCATGAGCTTTACAAGACTGACATGAAGAGATTGACTTAAAAGAAAAATGGGTGACTGAATGTCATCCTGCAGCCAATGAAGAACTTGGATGACAGTAAATGCAACTAACAGAGGAAACCAACAGAGTGCAGTGGTTTGCGCAGAAGAACACAAGGGCTTTTTTCAGAACAGCATAACCATGCCACAACAGCAGGGACAGTGGTATGAGTCTATGTCTATGATGTAACAGGCTATTTTCTCCCAAAGGATGTGTTCTTTTTCTACTGTGTTTTTGCAGCAGTGGACTCAATGTTGAAGACATTTTCAGTGCAAGAATAAACAGCTTCCCAACACTAGTGAACAACAAGATACAGAGAAGAGGTGTGTAGCTGGGTGTGATACCTGGAAATCAGGAGTGCTTAGTCAGGGATGTGAAGATCAGAGACGAGCTTGGCTACAGGCACCATGAGATGGTGGAGTTCAGGATCCCGAGAAGATGGAATAGGTCAAACAGCAGAACCATCTTGGACTTATGGAAACCAAAATCTCTCCTGTTCAGAGTTCTGCTTGGAAGAATTCCATGGGATATGGCTGTGGAGAGAGGAGGAGTCCAGGAAAGCTAGTGGATACATTCAAGGGTCATCACCTCCAAGCTCAAAAATGGTCTATGCCAACATGCAGAAACCAAGCAAAGAGGGTGGGAGGCTGCATGGTTGAGCAAGGAGCTTCCAGTTAGACACAGACATAAAAAGGAGGTGTACAGGAGGTGAAAGGAGAGACAGGTGACCCAGGAGGACTGTAGAGATGCTGTCTGACTGTGGAATGATAGATTCAGGAAGGCCAAAGCTCATTGGAAGTAAATATGGCAACACATGTGAACAGCAACATGGAAGGTTTCCACAAGGACATGAGCAGCAAAAGAAAGACCAGAGAAAACACGGCCCCACTGCTGAAGTGAGCAGGGAACCTTGTAAAAAAGGACACAGAAGTACTCAGTGTCTTCTTCACCTCTCTGTTTAATGGTCTGGCTTACCCTTGGTAATCTCTGTGACCAGTGGAAAAGTCTGGGTCAAAGTACATTTACTCCCCACCAGAGGATGAGCATGTTAGGGAATATATAAATAAACTGTGTCTACAGACATCCATGGGCCTGATGCAATGGACCCACAAGTACTGGGGGTGCTGACCTGTGTCATTATGGGCTGCTTGCAATCATCTTTAAAGGATGTGGAAGAGAGGGCTACAAGTGAGAGAGACCCTGAGAACTGGAAAGAAGCAAGTGTCTTTCCTGTCTCTGAGGAGAGGAAGGGAAATGTGAGGAGCTACTGCCTTTGAAGTCTTACCCTAAAACCTGGGTGCTGCTAATCGTGGAAACCATTTCTGGGACAAGAAGAAGGCTGCAAGCAGTCAGCATGGATTTACAAAGGGGAAAACGTGCCTAACCAACTTGATGTCCTTCCACAGTGAGGTGACTGACTTGGTGAATGTATGTACCATAGGAAAGAAAGACTAATAAATAGTCAGGTAGAGCAATGGCCATAGAAAAACTAGGTTCCAGCTGTATATAATAGATTCAAGAAGTGTTCACATAGCATAAATTTGGATGCCTGTTGGGTAGTTTTTATATTAGCGCTGACAGCTGCTTGCTGTAGCAGATGAAAGTACAGTACTGCTGCCCTCTTTGTGTTTCTTATTCTGGCACTGGGTCTCCATTAGCATTTCTGGAGGAGTAAATACGTTGATGATGACTTTCTTTTAAACATTTGACATGGGTGTGTTGTTGAGACATCAAGAGAAAAATGTGAAGATAAAGGAAGTGCTGTTTATCCCTGTCTGCTTCTTCAGACACCCACCACTACAACAAATCTGCTTTATTTTTAGGAAGAAGCAAAATAGAGCTAACTGCCACCAAGTGACTCTTTTATGAGTGGACTGTGTTAATCAATGGAATTTGCTGAATTTCACTGGAAGAGTTGAAGAAATGTTCCTCACCTTTGACCACCTCCTCGTTTTCTGCTTGGTCACTGTCCCTGCCAATCAAAGAAAGGCATAGACAAGAGTTAAAACTGCTAAACTAGCTACAAATAACCAGACTAGGACCTGTGATACTTCTGACTGTGTTTCTGATAGAAGCTGGTATTAGATATGTTCGAAGAACAGACAAGAAAATCTGTCATTAACAACTCAGCACAAAAAAGAAGCCTTTGTTATTTTTAACATTGTCATGGTGATGGCACAATGATTTTTTTCTTTTTTGATAGTAATTACTCCTTGACAGCCTTCTGTAGCAGGATGTCACGCTGTCAATATTTGTTATCCAGTCCTTCCATAATCAGCCTAAATTATTAATTTCATTTTCAATATGTGTCAGTGGGGTCCATATGGGTTTTTTACCTGCATGAAACCATTTCTATATTAATATGAAATGCTTTTCTTTTCCATTTGTCCATGTTCTACTATTACAGAGATCAATTAAATAAAGAGCTTGTCTTGGTTTTTAGTAGCCAGGATCAGTTTGTCACTGTGTGGGTGTGTATTCTAAAGCCTCTATGCCATTTTTTCCCATGAACTGCTCACAATGGCACATTAGCAGCTATTGTCTAAGGGACAGCACACCCCTCAGGCTGCAGGCTGGGTGTTTTGGAACTTCTGTGAGATAAGGAAATTCTTCTGCCTCCACACGCACCTGAGGGGTCATGTCTGCTAATGGCCCATCAGGGGTATCAAAAATAGGTCATTGTTTATCTCACAGAGTAAATCACCCATTGTTTAAGTCTCCGCCCTGGGGGAGGGACTGGGCGGAGCCTAGGTGAATAAAAGCAGAGGATTTTTGGGCCTAGGGAACTCTCTTCAGATCCAGAAGAGGACCCGAGCCACGAGCAGACTGCGACTGCCACCAGACTGCAACCATCACTCTCACCAGCAGAGGATTTCAACTGCTCTTCGGAGGGACACGCCAAAGCTTTTTCTTCCCATCCACCAACCCCCCCCNCTTAATTAAAATTTGTTTTGAAATTGAAGGAGATTTGTCCCTCTGTTTTAACTATAAATTTTTCTAAGCTCTCTAAACTTAGACAGAGCTTTTCCCAGACCTATCACTCTCATTTTATCTTTTTGTGATTCTCTCTTATTCATCTTGGATGAAATTCTGCCTAAAGAGAATTACTACAGTGACTTCTTTGAGCCAAAACCACATCTCTTTTTCCCTTGATTCTTGAGCTGCTGACTTTTTCCTTTGAATGAAACTTTGCCTAACACCCCAGTGCTACATCACTCTTTCGGTTCTTGTGTTACTTCTGTACCTGTCTTGAGCTACAGTGAGCAAAGTTAAATGCTCTTTTATAGACTGCACCATCACTGTGGCTGTCTGTTATTTGCTTGGAATAGAAAAGATGAATGCCTGGATGGGAGGTAAAAAAAGATAGATAATCAGGTGAGACACATTAGGAAAAATATAAAAAGACTAGTATTTTCAAGTTCAAATTTCAATTTTCAGTGGTGTTCTGAGGTTAGTTTCATATGCACCTAATGACACAGAGGAACACTTTCTATGTTTCCTTTTCAAAGTTTGGTCTGTGCAAAAAAAAACAGAAAGGTCAGGTATTTCTGACGAATTTCAGTGAGTACAGGACTTCCATAGGAATGCCCAGATTACATCCACATTTCTCATTTAGCAACAGACAACACCAAAGGCACAAATGCTGATAGGGTTCTGAGAGCTGCTCACACTTTGGGAAGTTATACTACAGCTACTCCAAGACATAACACGGGAAACAGAGGAATCAGCAAGCCAACAGCCTTTGCCTGCAAATTATATATTACAAGGTGTTTTCAAGAGCTGGATTTTTTTTCACATAATGTTGCCTTTTTGAAATGGTAGAAACATGTTCTTTGTAGGTATCAAAGTCCCAGATAACTGGCACTTATATTTCTCTCACTTATTTTTTCAGGTGGAAGAACACCTATCAAAGGAAGAAGATGATAACTTGAAATGTTTTGTCCTTGTAGGTAGTTTCAGACCAGTTAATGAAGTAGATTAACGCATTTATCTTGGTGACACATCCAGGCATCCTAGGTAGAACAAGTTATCTTGGTGACACATCCAGGCATCCTAGGTAGAACAAGGAAACTGATATACTTCTCTGTTTCTCTAAACTAGTCCTGAGATGGCACTTTGGCCTTAGCTGACACCAGTAAAACACCATTTCTGCTTAGTCTAACTTGAAAACTGCGGCGGTGTTGGCTGAGTGGTGTAAGACGCTGCCTCTGCAGCCACTCCTCCTCTGAGGACGCTGGTTCGAATCCCGAGGAACTCGCTGTCACTGTCTGAACTGCTCGGCCGTGGCAAAATGAAGCTCAGGAGTAAAGGGGGTGGGGCCAGTTCCACGCACACTGTGCCTCACCTAAAAAATCCATTGCGCAGGCTTATCCCAAAATCTTCGTTCGTGAAGTCCAGCCAACAACAACAACTTGAAAACTTCAAAATCATAGGATGGACCAGGAAAATAACTTCCATGCAACTCTTTTACTCTTCTTATGCAGTGCAGTGTCAGAGAAGACATGTGGCAGACAGAGGACCACCGCTATGAAAGAAGTGAAGTTCAGTAAACACCTGAGAGCATGACCGCTTTACACAGTATGGAGGACAGCCACTTTCTTTTAAGTAGGTTCTTTTTAATGAGGATACACTGCATTCCTCAGACTGCAAGTTAAAGAAAGAGAAGGAAGGATCTTTTCTGAGTGTGCTGCTTAAGAAGCCTCTGTCCCGTCTGACATGAGTGATGCTCTCTTTGCTCTGTTAATGATAATCTATTGAGCAAGGATCAGCAGCACAGTGTTGCAGGATTAGAAAGCTACATGTTCTACCACGGACATTACTGGGAAGTTTGTAAAATGAACAAAATGAAAGTGATTGCCTAGTGTGTATCTGTATTTACATCTTTGTCTCCTGGAGTGTTTCCTTTCTTGAAAATTTATCTCATACACTGCATTTTAGTCATGGTCATCATAGATATCACATCCTCTTGGAATCTTTTGTTTTGCTGCTGAGATGCACAAAACCCTATTTTAGTTTTAGTCTTGGAGTATGGTTTTTTTGGGGGAGGGTGGAGTTTGATTTTTTTAAATTTAGAAGAAATGTCACTCCAAAGGGCTTTCATCCTGTGAAGTGTAATACAACCGGATTTTGTTGCCTGCTTTTATTAAATCCTAACCTCAGAAGGCATTACTATATCACTTACAGTGAATTCTTGCTTGATGCACACCCTACAGTGAACAGCTACTCTGCATTGTGTTGTGCAATTTATCTCTAACAAAAGCATCACCTTCAGGAAAAACAAACAAAAAAACCAACCACAAACAACCAAACATTCTTCACCAGGAGAGAGCAAGAACTAAAGAACCCACCATTTCTTAGTAGCTGATTCAGACACTTAGCCTTTGCACTAATTGCAGCAGTGTTACTTTTACTTTCATAAATAAGCATAAAGGAATCCCACAACAGTGAGCTTAAAAATTCTTATTTGAATGAAAATTCAAACAACACTGTTCCAGTGTAAGTGTGTATGATCTGAAAGGATGAGGCTGGATTCACTCTTGGAGTACAATTCTGCTGAACTCTGCTGAGCAATACTGGTAATGTAATAGCTGTAATAGCCTCACAGACACACACTGCCTCATCTCTTGTCCGAACGAGTTGTACCCAGTTAGTCACACTAACTCAGCTACAGTTTGGCACAGCTGTGCAGTAGTCCTTAGCTGTTGCCCAGTCAATCAGACTGTCATTTTCTCTGTTTCTGTAGCATAACCTCATTGATTAAAACCTTGATTTGTGTCAGCACATATTCAATGTAAACATTTAGTGATTTTGCCTTCAGAAAAATTGACCTGCTGATGCGTCTATTGAAAACTACATCTTTCCCTCCTGATGCATGGAGGCAAGAAGGGGGGGAAAGTACAGTAGCATTAATATCCCTCAAAAAATATTCACGTGTACTAAAACTATTGTGAAGAAATAAAGTTTAACAAACATTATTACAGGCATCATGTTTCATGCATCGTAATAATTGTGCCTTTCCTAATGTAACAACAGAGAATGATTATTCTGTGCTAACGTTCTCCCCAGTTATGTCCACAGACATTCATAACAACATGCTGAGTACAGAAAGGACTTGCATGATGTTTGGACTTAATTTCATCCTGTTTAGTGTTAGACTTACTTTTCAAATTGAGGTAGGTAGACCAGTCCTGCTCTCATTAAGCTTAATGATAATTTGAATTTCGATTTCAAAGAAAGCAGCAATGAACTCCTGCAGAACATGAAATTTAAGATGAAAGTGCTGATGAAGTAAGGCTCGTTCTCTTCTGCCAGTCTGTGCATAGAAGGTGGGTTACATAATGTATGTGTCATTAAGGAGAGAAAACAATGCACATCCACTTTCTGGTTTATTTTACACCCATCCTTTATGGCATTATTTGATAATGCATGAAAACATCCTGGATCACATCCTCTGCTTATGCAATGAGTGTAAAACTGATGGCTTCCAAAGAACTGTTCTAGCATAATATTTTCTAGGTGAAGACAGAGGCTGGGAGACAAGCTGTACTACAGACAAGTGAGCACTGTTGTCCTTATACGTAACTAGCTGTATGCTTTTCTTAATACAGGATTAATTTTCCTGAAAGTGACACAGCTTTTCACAGTGCCACAGAACGGCAGGGGTTGGAAGGGACTTCTAGAGGTTATTTACTCCAGTCCTCTGCTCAAGCAGGGCCACCCGGAGCTGGCTGCCCCAGATGTTTATACATACTGATACGATGGACCCTTTAGGTGGTGTGTGCTTCTTTGAACAACATGCTGTGTGGATGATGTGTGATACTTTTGTTGTGCTGTATTTCCTGACAAGACGGTACTAATACCTTCTGATACAGACCAAATAACTAAATATGAAAAACATTGAAAATATGTGGGGTTTAGCTTTGAACATCTCACATGCAGAGGTTTCAGTACTGTAGTCTTAGCAAAAAGATTTACAGGATGTCTTTCACAGATAGGTTCTGAAGTGCTACCATCTTTTATGAAGAATTCATGCTCAATTTTTGTTCTCTCACTGTAAGCCCAAAATGAGCAACCTGATCCATTCCTTGTTTTTCTCACAGCAATTCTATTTAAGAAACTAAACAGTCATATAAAAGCAAAGCCCTGATTTATGGGCTAATTGCTATTATGACAAAGAGAGTTGCACTATTTGAGGGTCCTGTTCTACCTTCCAGCACAAGAACGAAATTTTTCTTTGAAATCAAGATAATGCTTTTTGGATGCCTGTCTATGAGCAGGGTCAGAGACACTGCCCTTACCAAGGGATTCTCCAGAAGAAAAGACTCTGAAAATGGCATGGGGACCTTGGAGCAGTTCTCTCAAACATCTCAAACGGGTCTCTGGAACTCCATCCTACTTCTAAGAGCATCACAAACAGATGCCTTGTGCTTGCATTCTGACAGCAGAGCAAATCAAGGCCAAGTGGTGTAAGGTGTTGCCATGACTTTTTTCCTGGCCTTTGTGTCTTCTGTCCCTCCCATTAGGCTAGATTGCCTGGTAATGTTAAAGTGATGCAAGACTGGCAAATCCCCTCTCCAGTTGCTTGGCAAACACCCTCTCTGGTTGCTGTTGGAACTCACAGAGATCCATTTTCCAGGAACAAGTACTCATTTAATTAGCTGGAGATATTTAAATGCAGGATGGGACTGCATGAAAGGGGAAATACCACAGGACAGACCCCAGGTTGGGTACAGCCTCCAAACAAAGCCCAGATAATTCAGTTCCTCAGGGCAATCAGTGCTGTGGTTTGACGGCCAACTAGTTATGGATGGGCTGAGAACTGTTCCCAAAACTTTAATGTGCAATCAGTTAATGTAAAGAAAAGATATAATGAGGAGACAAACCCTTCTTTCTCGAGCCAAGCACTTGCTTCACTGATCCTGCACTCGGTCCAGCCTCCTCTCGCGCTCTCTCTCCCAATCTTCTGTCCATCTCTCTGTCCACTGCTCACTTTGGTGTCCCCAAGAACTTAGTGGCTTTCAGTCCCAAAAATCATTGCATTTGGGTGGCTCTGAGACCTGCTTACCTTGGCCCATAATGCAAATGACATTTTAGCAGAAAAGACAGCTGTTACAGATGGGAGTGTTCAAAGTGCAGGCATAAGGACTTAAAAAGAAAGAAACAAAACAAACCCTGAATTGCTAAAGCCTTCTGGTAGTCTGTCTTTCTTAAATATCAGATGGCAGGCTTTATAAGGAGCCACAAGATTTATTCATCTAAGAAGAAAGGAAGGGAGGCTTCCACTGAAGCAGTAGTGGGACCAGGGACATATAGACACATAGTACGTGCTGCCTTTGAGATTGAGAGATGGATCCTGGAACCATTGCTTCTAACAGTGGTTTTTCTTTGTTATCTGAGTTTGTTCAGACCAGTTTGTCTTATGATCCCTGGCAGGTTGTCATCTGATACTCTCCTTCAGTTATTGTCCATAAATGTGGTATATTTCTGTCAATTTCTGTCATGTTTTGTTCCTTGAGGTGGTGGAATTATGTTGTGAGTTATGACACAGAAGTCTATCACAACTCTCTCATAAGGTACTATGTTTACTGGCTGACCAGAGTCACTGTATGTTGCAATGCTCTTGTCATGGTAACAGTCTTAGCTACCACAACTCAAAATTGCCAGAAGGTCTTATTATAGTACAAATCCTATGGAGGCTACAATAAGTATAATCTATATTAAAATAGTTAAATTAAATTGTTTAAGAATTTAGATTAGTTTTGTTCCTAAATTACTGCATACAGAGTGATTGAATGCAGGAAGTTGCTGAGTACCTTGAGTAATCAACTAATATTGTTTCAATGTGAGTTATTTTCTATGCCTTTTTTATTGATCTATTTCCATGTGTAGTATCGGTCCCTGTATTTTCTCTAAGCTCTTTACTGATATTATTGTAATAGGCAAGAAAGAAATTACAATAAACTATAGAGAACATTTAAAATGCTGAAGACCAGCAACTGAAGGTAACATCTAAAAATTCTAGATATCAGTACACTTCTGTACGACCAAGATTTCTTCAGAATAATTTGCATTGAAAGCTAAAAGCAATCCTATGTGTAGGTATAAAAATCTCTAAATGCCTGTGTGGAAAAAATGTTCTTTTTTTTCCCTGTCAAATTTAATCTAAATGCCACCTGTACTGTAGTCCACTGCTACTGCTAACTAGCAGGTCTCTCTACACTTCACTTTAAATCAGATGAAAAATAAATCATGTGGTCTCCAACATGCACTGAAGAAGGACAAAGAGTTGCTTCAGTGGATATTCAGTGCAAAAAAAGAATGGAGCCAATTTCAAGAACTTACTTATCCTGCGACTAGGGCTTGCAGCCAGAGAAGTTTTCTGTTAGCTGCTGTCATGGGAACCTGTAAACCTCCTAATCAAAACAAAACCAAGTCAGATCAGTTCAATTTTCCCTGCTCTTGTTAGCATGGTTGCTTTTTTACAAAACAAAAAGAGAACAGGGCAACAGAACCATGTTACTTCTTGTGTTTTTTGGGGGGTGTGAGGATACTGATGGGACAGTCTGAGACCAGGTGATGCAACTGTAACACAAATTGCCAGGTTTTGGAATCTCTACAAAAAGCACTCTGTCGCCCTCCACTAGCAGCATTACTCTCATTGATGCTGAAGAACTGCCCCCTGCAAGGCTGAGCTACCGCAGTGATTCACATGTGACTGCAGACCTCTGGGCAGCGAGGCAGGGACCTGACCACATGTACCAGCTGCCTTCCTACTGGAGTAGCTCTGCTGCTAGGAGAGCCCCTTCCCTTCTTTGTGTCTGGAGGAGAACTCGGGACTGACACACCTACTGCCACACATACCAGGCAGAATATTGTTAATTACATTAAGCAAAGATTCCTTTTGGAACATAAGATGATGTTTTGACATTGTGGAGATGATGAAGCTACTTAGCATTCAGGTTGCCATCCCACAGTCCTTCCCTACCCATATAAATCCTTGAGTGTGAGCTTCGGTTTGAACACACACTGTGTTGCATGGACTTACGTGTCCTGCTGCACAGACGTTTACGTTTAAACAGGGTGGGTATGGAACACGTTTGATCTCCCTTGTTTATTCTCACTAGCCTCTGAAGTCGAAGACCTGCTTATGTAAGCAATCTGCAGGGAGCGGGAGGAGGCTTAGGTTCAGGCACCTCCTGCAGCCCATTCAGCTTTTTACAATAGGGTAATTTTGACACCCCTTAGATGCAGATTTTTTTATACCCACCTCCTGAACTCTGGTATTGTGACAGCCGTGATTTCCTGGGGAAGGCTTCAGCACAGCCAAGTCTGATCTAGCTGTCTCTGCATCTAGACACAACTGACCTAATTATTCCAGGCATTTGTGCATCTTGAAGCTCTGCTGGTCACAAGTGGTTAGTAATGTAGTGTGCAAACAGAGCTGGCTCCCTACACAATTTATTTTTTTCACAGACAGCTCTTACCATGGCATCTCCACTCTATCACCCTCTTCCCCAGCATTCAGCCTAGTCTGCGGCTGTCATACCCACTGTTGTTCTGTATTTTCAGTTCTTTCCTATTGTAGAGCTACTTTTAGACTGTATCTTCCCCTCCATTTTAGTTTCACAGCCTTCTCCACTGTCTGCTGCTATAGCTGTTAAAGTAACTGTGTAGTGAAAGCTACTCCCCTGAGGTGTTGGAGTTGAGAAAACGTTTGTTTTTTTTTCCATTGAATAATGTATTTTTGCATGTTGCAATACTGTTTGTATAAGGGGGGAGGAAGGACGATGGTGGGCAACAGTCAGATCACCAGTGAAATACCTTTCCTTATCAAATTCTATGCCTGCCTAGGGAGTGTGAGACCTAGGCTCAGCATCTTCCCCTGATCCAGGAGACTGCTACAGAAATTCTGTTATAAAATCACTGAGATATTAGTGGAACTGGGACATGAACCCTCATGTTCTGTTTCTGTGATTAGTGTCCTAACCAGTCACACACTGCTGCTTGATATATAACTAAAGGTGCCACACAAAGTGAGAGGACTTGCAGCGGAGAACAGTTTCACCATACCTGCAAAAGCCTCACCTCAAAACCAGAAACTAATTAACTCACTGGTTAGAAAGAAGCAAGACCTTGCCTCTCTCCTGTTTGCTCACCCTTGAGCTTAGCACTATTTCATTATAGGGGATGCAAAATCATGTATTTTTAATTACTTGGAATGCAAAGTTTATTTGGAACAATAGAGAAATGTTCAGGCTTTCACTCAACTGGTAAGAATAAATGATCAAAGGAGGAATAAAATGGTGGGACTGACTACCATACCAAGGTAGTTTGCAGAGCCCATCCTGCCATCCAGCTACTCAGACTCCCTCCTCCCCTGAACTCCACTACAGGGTTGTTCTCCAGCCTTCAATGGCCACATCTCCCCGTTCATCTTCCTTGTCCTAGCCTATGGAAATGTGCTAGCATCAGCTGCCATTACACAACACACCCCTCCCCTCTCCCTGTCTGTCTCTCATCTCTGTTTGCTGTGCTGTTACTCTCAGTGCACTTTCAGGTCTCTTTTTTTCCCCATCCCCAGCTCTGCATTGGGCTGCTTCTGCAGCCCCCAGGAATGGTATTGCTGTGTCCCCTCACAGGTGAGCTCTGGAAGCAAAATGAGGATGTAGGGCAAATTAGTTCATCCTGTTTGCTCTCTGGTACCTTCATAAGAAACAGGTGTGAAGCAGCTGGGAACCACCTCTTTGCTTTGTAATTTTTTTGTGATTCCTTTTTGATCAGTAATTACTTTGTGATTGGATTTTTTTACTTTGGTCTATTTCCTAACACCAACAGCTGTTGCACCTTTTATGTGACTGACATGCTAAATATTTTTCTGGAAGAAAAAGGGGAGCACCCACAGAACTGTTTAACTACCTTCTTCATGGATTTCACCCTTTTTTAATTTTTTTTACTGTTTTTGTTTTATAACTTCTTTCCCTCCCAACATACAACACTTGTGACCACCATACCACATATCACAGGTGTCAGCTCATCACCACCCCTTGCTTTCAAGCTTTTGGGTTCTGAAAGTGGCAATATGAATGGAGCAATCACAGGAGAATTTCAGGTGTTGTTTTGTTTATTTCTGCAACTCTTAAGTTTCTGGCACTTAATAGTTTATGCCTCAGGAAAAGTACTGAATTCCTCACCCAGGCCAAGGCTCAAAACAAAACAAAATCCCTAACCTTAGAATAACAGAATATAGCCATCTGTTTGCCTTTTTTTTTTTTTAACCTACAGAAAAATGTGTTTGTTTAGAACATGACTTAAGTTTTGTACCTGAGTCCAGCAGTATTATATAAAACAAGCACATCCTTTTTTCTTCCCCAATTAGTATATCATTCCTTTTTAGACATTTCCATGTTTAGACATTTTGAACTAAAATGGAACTAAAATAATCTAAATGTCATCCTAGGACATCATTAATAAGTGACATGGAGTCACAGCATATATCTGAAAAGTTTCTGTATTCATTCTCCCCTTCCTCTTATCCTCTCTTTTCTTTCTTTGTGTCCCAGAGGCAGATAACTGCAAATGGAGATTTTCAAAGCAGTGCGAAGGATTGATTTTAATGGCAGATGCATGTCTAATCCTGTGCAGTGCTTTCAGATTTTAGCCTTCACTTCATAGTCACTGGCTGGAGAAAGGCTGCAGAGTTAATCTGTGAGCTAATACTCAGGTCTGCTAAACATTTCTTTTCAGCACAGTCATGTGGGCACTGTGCATTGTGGCTCAGGAGCCCCCTCAGACAGGGGCTTCTGCAGTTCTGGCTGCAGGATCACTGCCACCCTCTGCAAAGTGCATTGACTGCGCCTGGGAAAAGCCCCCAGATTTACGCTCCTATGCTTTCAAGCTGGGGTCGTATCCACCCCAAGTGTATGTGTATTTATCAGTGCAATCATTGCACTGATAAAAAAAACAAGTGCTGTTAAAGGAGGGCCTGTGATGGGCCTCATTGGGGTCCCAAGCACCTACATCAATGAGAGTCCTCAAAGAGCAACTTTTTCTCCCACCATAGAGCTCTGCACTTGGCTGCTTCTCCAGCACAGGCTGCAGTAAACCTCAAACAGCCCATATACTCCTTTAGCTTGTCGCCTCACTGCTGCCACAGTTTTGACAGCAGTGCCTTTAACTGGCACATGTAAATTTCACGGTAACCTGCCCCTCTTCCAGTCACAGCGCCTGTCAGGGCTCCTCTTAAAATGAGCTTTTGCTGCATTTTCCTTGGAGAATGTTTGTGGGCTGATGGGGAGTCCTTGCTTATCTGCATGACCTGGCATGGTGATTTAAAGCTGGAAGGCAAAGTCACTGTTAAAAGTGGAGCAGCAGGAGGATAGCAGTGTGATGAAATAGGAGTCATGTTGCCTATATGGAAGTTTGGCAGTTAATTGTAGCTAATAATGTCATGAATCGTAAGTATGTCTATTGTAGAAAGCAACAAATGATATTAGCCATTTGGTATGCCATGGTACCCACAATAGCTGTGGAGATATCTTGCCCTCATCACCTGCACACCTCTGGCTGGTGTACAGGTAATGAGGGATTCAAGCAGAGACTGGAGCTCCAGGGAGGGTGCCCAAGCCCCAAGGAAAGAGCCAGAAAAGACTTGATGGTGACAAATGGCTAGGAAGGGTCCTCCCTTGCACTGTCAAGTAGATGATCTTGCCTGCTTGCCTGTTCAGTGGCTGGGCCATCCCAGATCCCAGAGCAGCCCTTAAGAGTAGGGTGCTGTGGGGGCTGCTGAGATGGTAGGACTGCAGGCAGTGAGTGAGCATGCAAACCTGTTCCTGGGTAAGCTTTCCTGGGAAAATTCAGAGGCTACAAGGAGAGGCAGTTGAAATTAAATGCTTCCAAGGGCCACTGCAACAGTGGTTGGATCCATATCCCCAGGGTCTTCTCTCATCTCTTGCAGTAGGCAGAAGATCTCAGACTTTCACTTATGGGCCTCCCTGTGGGGCCAGCAGAGACAGTCACAGAGTCCTCAGGAGCAAATTGGAGTCACTACCTATGACTTGCTGGGATACACAAAGCCATTGGACAGAGTTCAAGAAGCAGGGGAAGCAGGGAAACCTGATGTCCGTTTCCCACTCAGCTTCCAGTGATCTGCGTGCTTATAACAGCATTAGTGTCCTTGAGATTTCAGTGTTCTCACTCCAAAGTGTTTGAATTCTGCCAGAAGGCCAAAAGTTACTGCAGAAGAGGTATTATTCACAGGCAGAAACAGCTGGTTCCCCCTTAGGACTTGTTTCCTTAGGACCCTGGCTTAAAATATGCAATTTTCAGTGTCTGCACATTGTTTACAGATGAAAGGAAGCAGCTGCAAAGCTGTGATGGGTAAAACACAGTTGAATGCCTCAGAAACTTGCCTCCATCTGACATGAAATGCCAGATACCTCAGAGAGGAGCCCAAAGTAGGTGTGGAGGTTTTTCCCTGTCTTTTTTTGCACGTTTTTTTTCTCCAGTGTGGAGCCACAAGTGATGCACACTGTGCTGCAAAGACAAGCCTAGTTGCTACCAGAGCATCTTTTTACCTGGATTTTGGTTGTGGGGGATTTTCTTAGCTTTGTGTTTATTTATGGGTTTTTGACAGATATTTTTGAGTTGTGTGAAGGTATGAGAGACATTTCTCTTACCTCATATGTCCAGGTGATGGGAGTTTTTGTACCGATGAATCACAAGATACATAAGGTGCTACAGCCAGAATTGCATGGACTGATTATTTGAAAAATGGATAACTTGGAAAAGGCCTTTATCACTTTAAAATATGTCTAAGAATGGGGAAATGACTGTCTGAGTGATGCCCAAACTGCTCAATAAAAACCACAGTATAATCTTGTACTGTTTTTTTCTTGATGGTTGTCAGATGTTAATTAGGGAAACAAATGGGCATTCACCAAAGATGTCTGTATTTATTTCAGACTTAATTATGCTAACCTAGAAACCCAAATGGACAATCATACAGCAGCTACTCCTTGGCTTGCTGTTCAGCTGGCAATAGATAACCTTTTTTTTTCTAATTTTTTTTTTTAATTCTTTGTGGAGAGGTTTTACCTCAGTTTGGAGAAGGCATATAATCACTCACTGTGAGAAAAGAAATTATTTTACAAGAACAAATCCCGGTTGCTATGGTTTCTCAGAGGGAGAAAATCCAAGGTCATTCACTGAAAATACTTCACAACAGTCAGTGGCAAGGATACTCCCTTACCTTGCTGAGGAACCCTCCCTTGTCTGTATATACATTCCTCCCATCTTCATTGGTATGCAGCCTCCTGCTTAAGGTACAATAACATTGATAAGAATGTAATGTGAAAAACCTGCAATATGTCTGGAAACAAACAAATTCAAGACTGGAATTTCAAGCCTGTGGGATTTCACAGTTGGCTGCTTTCTGGCTCTCCTGTGCATCTCCTGGAAAACCTGACCCACCTGCTGTGTTTGCTGACCAGAATATTACAAGTGCAGCTGTGAAACTTCCACTTGAAGGAAATGCCAGAGTAGCCCCACATGGACAGGCTGGCACATGGACAAGCAAATGGACGAAAACACCAGAGATCAGCCCACGTATTTACAGTTATGTTAGAAAAAAATGTCAAAAGCTACATTTCATGAGTTACTCCTCTGAGTCAGAAATACAAAAAAAAAGTTTATTTCAGTGAATGATGTTTATGGCATCATAACTTCTCCTGAATGTCTCAATACTGACGTATTTGCTGATAACAGTAAAAAAGACATCTTCAAACACAAGTACAAAATCCAGCTCCATGAGTCTTTCACATCCTACCAAAATGCCAGCAGCCTTTACTCTGCTGTAAAACTGAAGTATCAACCCAGTGATTAGGTGATGTTTCTCCTTATATCAGAACTTCCAGGGAAAATTAACTAATAAGTTATACTAGAGGTTTTTTTTTGTTTGAAATTACAAATTTTAATTCTGGCATGAATTCACAGAGGCAGGCACATGAGTTTTTTGCTCACATTTTTGCAAATGCAAAATCTCTGTGCACATTTCTCCATAAAAAACTATAGTTACTAAGCTTAGCTGATGTGAAAAGTAAATGCAACCATCCAAGATGTGTTCAAGCCTTATTAGTGTAGCAAGCATATTTCTAACATGATAAGAGTGTACATGGTGCCTCAGTTACCACTGCCATAAAACATATGACCCTGGAGTACTTGCTAATTTCCCTTTCAGTCAATTTAAAAACAGAAAAAAAAATGGAAAAAACCCCAACAAAACAAACAAACGAACAAAAACACCAAACCAAAAACAACCCCATGTATCAAAGATTAGAAGTGACAAGCAAAATAGCTACATCTAAGTGAGAGAAATAACACCTTGTAGCGGATTGCTGGCTGCACTGTGTGCACAACTGCAAGTTAACTTTCCAAGACACTATCTCAGCAACTCAGCATCTTGTACTGAGGGAAAAATCTTTGCTATTAGAGCACTGGAGAGTGTATAGGATGCTAATGCAACCAGTTTCTTTTTTGATGAGATTCCTGGAGCCAGATAGATAAGAATTGTATTAGTGGGACTAGACCTTCTGCTGCTAGGTTGCTATTCAAATCAGAAGAGATCAATGCATAAGTTAATTACAGAGAAAGAGAAGCACAGATGGAGATTCAAGGGCTAAGTTTTACAAAGGATTTGAGAACCCAAGCTCTGCTTACATTCTACTTGCAACATCTAAATTCCCAGTTATCTTCCTAATACCTCTGCAAAACCGCCACCTCTATGGGAAGCCTGCTATTTCCATGGCACCGCAGTTTTGTCATAAAGCTGCCTAAATGCACAGAGCTGTGTTTCTGCATTTGTGTACTGTTGCCTCAGTGTAAACAGTGCTTTCATTCTCTCACACTTAACCCCCCTTGGGAACTGAGATGTCTGAGCCAGGCTCCCAGTCATTGGGTTTTTATCAGAAGTGCAAATAGAAATTACACAACTGGTAAATAATTAGAAATGTTTCTCACCTGGTACTGGAAGGGAGTCACTGCACCCAGTAGTTGTGACCCTGGCCTGGAAATCTGAACAACAACATTTTCTATTGGTCTACCTCTGACTCATTATCTGTCCTTGAAGGAATCATGTTGACCATTCTGTGATTTTCCCAGTTTTGAAATAACAAAGGTATGTTCCCACACCGAAGCTATCAGGTTGGAAAGTGCTAACAATTACTTCCCTGTGATCTCTTTGTGAAAGCCAGGAGGATGTCTTCTATGGGAGTTCAAATCCTGACCCTGCTTAATTTCCTCTCGAAAATGTCTATTGATCTGTCTGATTTATGTGTTCAGCCTCATGTCAGAGTGAGTCAGATATATAAATTTTGACCTGTCATCTCCCCTAAAATAATATTTGGTGAGGAAATCCACTCTATAAAGGTATAGATACTTCAACTGAGTGTTTGTATTCATAACATTTGTACTGAAGTTATTTTTTAAAAATAAAAAGGAAAAGAAAAAGATAAAGATTTAAAAATTGAAACCATAAATCTATTCAAAATATGTTGATGATATATTTTTGGTTTCAATTGTGCTACCTCAAACTGTGAGTGTGAAATACTTAAAAATCTGCTCCTTTGTCTAAAACAAAACAATATTGAAGACTAAGTTATATTGTTCATCAGTTCCAGAGCATTCACATAACTTAAAAATCCTAAGAAACAAAGAAGACCACAGTCTCAGTTTGTCTCTATAATAAACCAACAAACTATTCTGATCTATGTATGAGAAAATACTATTTCAGCAAAATTTTCCTTTCCAAATTTTAAAGGAAATAAGTTTCATTTCCTTAAGGAGTCTGCAGGGAATCTATGTTAGGCATTGTAATGGCACCTGCTATACCAGCAGAGCCAGTAATTTCCCTCCTTCTTCTAGTACACATGTCTAAGATCAAATTCCTGCAGTCTTCCCTTGCTATGTTTCCTATCATGAAATAGTTTTCTGCTAACTAAATCATACCTTTTCCTATGTGAGGCTGTACCACAGTCTGATGCAAGCTGAGCTGAGGAGTGGTATGACAACACAGAGACCGTTATCATGATGGAATGTTGCCCCTTAATGTTTAAAATACCATTTATGTTGTCTCTGTCTTTCCCTTCCATGTTGTTTCTGTAAAAGTCCTCACTTTTCAAAGTTTTTATTTTATCTTTTTATGTCATGTTTGTCTCCACCCCCGCACCCTTTTTTTTTTTTTAAATTTTAAATTTTTTAAAATCCTTTTTAAAAGCTCTCCATTTCACAACTTTCCTCTTGGTTTGGTCTCTTTGTTGACATATTCTCATTGGAAAATTCCCCCTTTCCAGCATGTGCATGTGAACAGCCCACGGCACTCCCTGTTTCACTAACCTTTCTTTCTGCTTATTTTCTCACTGTATCCCCAGCTTTTTCCTCCCCTTGTCCTCAAGTCCACTCTTCTCCTGCCTGCCCAGCAGCACCTGTCACCTCTCATCCAGACCCCCAGCCTCTCCGCTGATGCTCACCTGCTCAAGGGAAGAGGGCTCCTAGGAAGAAGACAGTGAAGAAAAAGGATGTGCCCACAAGGCTCTCCTGTCTGCTCTGGTTCAAATACAACCCAACCAGCTTTCTTCTACATCTCACCTGAGCTGTACCCCAATAAAATGTTGGTCAGTTTTGCAACATCCATTACTGAACTGATAAAGAGATATTTTCAGTTCATTTAAAATTCAGTATGTAGGTGACGCAGTTTGTATAACTTAACTAATTGATGATAATCCAAGTCCAATAGTAGCCTGTTATCCTATTATAGTGTGTAACTGATTTTTCTCTGATGAGGACTGAAAAAGCTCAGGGAATAAAAAAATTTAAAAAAAAAATAAAAAAGCTTTCCAAAGCAAAAATGAAACCCAATTCAGGTAAAGGTTTAGGTGTGCATATAATATCAAAAATATGTGCATGTATAGAAACAAGTAAATTTTGCGAAGAGATATATAAGTATATATATACTTTTAATATTGTCCATCTTCCGGCCAATCACCATTTCCTTATCGTCTATACACACTTGCACAAATTACAGCTGTTTGTAAAAATTGCTCAACTATCAAGTAAACAACCATCAATATGCTAGTTAAGTGATTAAAAAGAAAATGCCTCCCACAGTTTTACAGTAAAAGTAACAAACTACATGTTCCAGCACAGGGTATAGGCAGGAAATGAGATTCCCTTCTTCCAGCCACTGTCTCAACATGCAGTACAGAAGCAAATGTTTTTCAGTTCATCCCACTAATATGCTCTTGTTTGCCATGATGGAACTGAAAAGAACTCTCCAAATACAACTCTTTCGAGATTAGCTTCAGGTGGGTTTTTACTGATGCTGCCATTTTCATCCTTTAGGCTATGAGATATTAGTAATTTAGAAGCCAATGTAATTCATGCCTTCTCTGACTCCACTTTTCTCCCCAGGTGGTGGCTTTGCAGAGGAGCTTGCACATGTGTGTGCACAATGTGTATGCAAGGGAAATGTTTTTGTGAATTTATGTATGTTGAATCTGAGAGTAAAATCAAAGGACATGAGAAACCAGCTGGGTCTGCAATATTATTGTACTGATCATTCAACTATTCATGTAGGGGAAGGCTCGCAAAATGCCATGAAACAGCCTCCTAGTAATAAATATATTCTGATGTAATAATTAGGGAAATGTGTTTTCAATTCCTGCTTCCTACATTAGAAAGACACATCACATGGACCAAATCAAATTATACATAAAGACAAGGAAGAAGGAAAGAAGCAAGTATATCTGCTTTATGTTGTCTCATAATAAAAGAAAAATGTCCCCTTTTCTGATCAAAAAAGACAATTCATATGATTATGTCATATTAATAAAATCATAAATCCCCAAAGCTATTAGTGTAATCCTCTCATGTTTGTTTTCCAACTATACTTTTGTGAATTGAACTTGAGCTGATTTTACAGCCATAAGACAAAATTCTTCTGTGCTTCACACAGAAACATTTTGGGAGTACTGATTAAGAAGTAGATGAAGTTACCTGGTTACAAAGCAAGAACAAGAGAATTCAGCTGCAACCATCTCCTGTCACATCACACGTGAATCATAGCCTGGTAGAGAAGGGCTATTTTTAAGATGCAGGCTCTGATCCCTCCAGTAGAGGTACAGAAACATCATCTCTTTAGCTGGCTTGATAAACCTCATGTCAGACCTCAAGATTTTATTGTACCTTTTAATCCCAATGGTGAATTGCTGGGATGTTTTCAAGATTCATTCTTTTGCTGTTATTTTAACCAGCCACTGTTGCTTCCTCCAGCAGAAGGTCTTTTAAAAATTGTCCTGCTTACCCCATTGGCCATGAATACATATAATTCTGGGTCCAGAATCACGAGGGACTGTGGCTGCCAGGGAAGGAGTGAATCCCAATCTCTCCTGTGCTATCCCAGCTGCCTAGGCAGGTTTGATGTGGGATATGAACCTCTGAAGGGAAACTTGGTTGTGCCCACCAGTGTTGAATTAGTTACTGTGAGGTGTAAAAAGCATCTGTAAAAGGCTAGAGGCTCCAGATGTTGTTAAGGGAGTGTTGGCAGGAGCAATAGGAGGAAGTTGTGAAGTGATTATGAACCTCTGGAAGACAAGCAAGGTCAAGGAAGTGTTAAAGTGTGTAGGCCTAGGCATGTATGAAACCTTCTGCTGGTGGTGCAGATCTACAGAACCCAGGAAGTCCCCAGGTTTTCCCGAGGAGAAGGGTTTGACCCTGTTATGGGTGGTGGATGCTCTGCCAGGAGCTGTGGGAGAAAGAAAGGGTCAAGGAGAAGTTTGGAAGAAGTTTGAGTGATTTTACAGTTTGGACCAAGGGCTCATTCAGGGCTTAATCACGTACAGCTAGAAGAGATGAAGGTATTAGCCAGCAGTGCTTATGTCCCCAGGTGTGGGTATTGTGAGTAGCAGTGTGCCCCACGAGGGTGCCTGGGTTGTTAGCTGCTCCCCTAAGATGAGCTGCTGTGGGCACCAGGGTCTCTGTAGAAGCCAGGTAAAGAGGTCTGCTGTCTGGTTTCCTTTTTTCCAGGCATGTCCTTTATGCTGAACATGCAAAGAAAAGCTGCTAACAGCAGCACTGCCCTCTCAGTGCCCCATGGGAATCCCACCCCACTGCCCCATTTCACTGCCCTGTGCCCTATTGCCTATGGTTACAAAGCAGAGCTCATGGTCTAGACAATCTACTCTTGTCTTACCCTTATACAGGCAGCTGTTCTCCTCTTGGCTTGCAAAGTGCTTAAGCTGGCATTTATCCTCTGTAACAAAACAAGATATGTGTCCACCTTGGCCTCGGTCCAGCATTTTATCCAGTGGTAGTGAAGAGATCTGTGGTGGATACTGCCAGAGGTCAGGCAGTGGGGATGGGGAGAAAGGCTGTTTATAAAATATTAATTGCACTGTATGCAGCTCCCTCGTGTCTTTCCTGTCTTTCATACCCGTATTTCTGAAAGCCAAATAACCACCTTATTGTTTCCATCTCTACAGCAATTCCATTCTTTCTGTTGCTCTTTCTGTAGTACTTAACTGATCCACAAGCTAGAAACTATTTGGCCTTCAGTGCTCCCTTGAAAGCATTATTTGGTTAAAGCTTCATCAGAAATAGAGACACTGTTTGATTTTATACAGTTTGAGATTTTTCCTCATTTGACCCACTTTCTTCCATAGCAAAGCCTCAGCTTGAAATGCCGAACTGGAAGGACACAAAGGTCTGATGCAAATGGAGATAGTATAAGTCTGATGAAGCAGAAACAAAGTCAAACACAGATTCTAGTTGTCCTGGTCGTTACTGCAAATAATACATTTGCCTCCTGCATCTTTTCTGCTGCCTTTAGTCTTGCCAGTTCATAGAACAGTTACCTGTGATTGAAGGAAACAATGCTTTGACATAAATTTTGGATACACACCCCTTGCTGCCACTGTGTCACACTTCCTGTTTCAGCCAGAAATCAGAGTAGGTTAATATCACATCAATCTCACATCTACCTTTTTGCTGTGCATACCTCCTCTGCTTTCTGTCTGTGGTCAGCCATTGTTCTCACTAAAGTGGTTTATTCTGAGATGACTAAATTACTGTTCATTATCTATCTCCTCTCAGACAACTGACTTATGAAATAAGAGTTTATGTTAAGAAGTTGTAGGATTCCTCAAGATGTTCCATCTTGGCTTGAAACCAAAAGCTAAGGGAGTTGAATAATTGGTGTTGGCCTGTATATCCATGTGAGCCTGGAGAGACAGAGCTGAGTATGGAAAATCACGTCACTCTGTATAAACATAAACAGCTCTGTCATACCTATTGTAACAAGTTCACTGAGGTCATGGATTAATTCACAAGGTTTTCCTATTCTGTAATGAATTTTTGTGTAACAAGATGTTAAATAAACATGCATACAAATGAGTTTCCAGGTCAAAAAACCCCATAATCTCCAGGTTAAGAAACTGGACACAGGAAAGACTGAGGAAATGAGAGCCTTTGCTCTTGGACCTTTCTTTTAGTATCAAACACACAATTCTTTCCACTCTAACTTGGCAGAACTTCTTGTGAGATCTTAACCCATGTACAGTGAAATGCTTTGTCTGTAAATCTCAGTCTCACCACTTTCTAGAAAATGAGCTATATTTTCAGGGAAAATAGCATATAATATCATGAATATCGTTGGCAAATAATCTTAAAACTGATGCTTGGTGGGTTGGGTGTTGCTCTAAGGCTGAGTGAAAATATCAAACACTTCTGTGCATTTTTAATGGCTCATGTAAACAAGGTTGGCTCTTACATTTATATGTCCATTTCAGGTAAGCTTTCAATTAGCATGGGTGTCTTTTTACATTAAAATCTCACAGACAACTCTTCGGGAAATGATCTGTTTCTACATTCAGGCTCCCTCCTAGTTACTGTAATGACTCTAGATTAAGATGTTGTGAACTTGAAATGCCAACAAAGTTGGCAGGCAGCCAGTTTGAAATACACAAGTGAATTCGGGTATGCATAAAACTGTTTAACTTAAAATCCCCCTTGCTGGGAAGAGAGGGAAAACAAATAGCGAGCCTACCATCCAATAAATCCATTGCACTGTGTTATTGCACAAAGAGAACTGAGTGTTTATTTATCAGTTTCCCTCTAAGTATTAAGTCTGTTTAATTTCAGATTTTTTTTTCTATGGCCTAATCTGTTTTAGAAGACATCTTTTCATTATGCTTTCATTACTATTAATGAAATATGAGTGTTGTAGCACTCTGGAACAAGATCTGACTGGAGGATGGGGACACAGTACCGGTGGCTGGAATGAATGATTGGTTCCCTTGGAGAGTTTGCAAAAAAGGAGCCCTATCATAGCCATCTAAGGCGAACTGAAGAGACTGTCATTCAAAAAGACCCTATTGCAGTGCCCTGTAAAATTGACACTGGTTTGTGTGAAGTGTTTCACTGAAATGAAACATGATGAAATACCTCAGCAACACACTGGAGGGATTCTATTGCCTCTAGGACAGCATCTCAGCACTCAGATGAAGAATCTCTCTGTTTCCCACACCAAACCACCTTTGCACCAGAACCAAAGGGTAGCTGTCCTTGGGAACTGAAGACTATTTCTTTTCAGGGATCAATCTCAGTGAGCCTTCAGGTTCAGTCTGTCTGAGCAGTCTAAGCACCAGGATTTGTTCAAACGAACAAACAAACAAAACCCCCAAAACAAAAGCAAAAACAAACAAACAGAAACCAGATGGTGAAAATGCAACCATGTTTTAATGAGGCTGATAAGCTATTCTTGCATCTCCTGCAGTTAGCAGGAAGAAAGAGGGCTTGTGGTATATAAATTACTGTTTAGCCATTAGTTCAACAAAAGTCAGGTGTATATTTACTTTGTATGCAAAACATATACTTTTCTGTCACTTTTTTAATCTTTATAATAAAAGCAAAAGAGCAAGTTCTGAATTAGGCACTTAGAAACATCTACTCAGATTTCAGCATCAAACTGATCACTGACATAGGCACATCACTACATGGTTCTAGGGCGCTACTGGTTTTGTGTGTGGTTTGACTCGTGTCCAGGTCCACATAAGGGTGCCTCAATCTTTCTGGTTGTTGAAGCTGTGGAAGCTGAGTTGATACTAGTGAGCGGGCATGGGTTTGGAACAAGTTTGCTAGACCTATGCCTGAGAACAGTGTTATCTGCATTATGAGTAAAGGAGGAGGGAAAAACACAGCCTGCCAATTTGATGCTGCTGTGTTGTGTAGGAGTCTGATTTGTCTTTGTACAGACAAACTATACAGCCAGGGAATTTCCAGCTCTTGGCACAGGCTGCTACAGCATGGATAAGCTTAGCATTTCTTTGCTTCCAGCAAGGACTAAGGGGCAATTGTCCCATCTTCATAGGCTGGAACTCTCAGATTGTAACTTATTCTCCTTGAAAAAAAAAAAAAAGTCCTTTCAACACCAGGCAATTAGCTCTCCTCCAAGAACAGTTCCCACTGCAGTTGACTAGTCCTCATGCCTGGGGCAGGAGAGGTGAAGTTTGCTTCACACTGATTTTCTGGTTCATGTGTGACTTAATTTGGCACAAATCCTTTCAAACACCTTCACTAGCCTTGCATTTTGCTGAATATTTGAGGACAATTACTATGTCAATAAAGAAGCTTCACTAAAACCTATCTGTCAAAGACTACTTATTTTGGATGAAGTTAGTGTTTCCCTTAGAATATACTGTGTTTCCAATAAGCAGTGAAGTCTGCATGTTCTGTTTGTCATACAATGAAGGGAAAAGGCACCTCAGTCTTGCTTGTCACGATGTGTTCTGCCATGCTTTTGAGAAAGGAAATACTACAGTCACCTAAAACCTTAAGGGTTGTGGAAAAATACCTGTGGACAAATACACAAGAATTCAGCCAGTCTTGGAACTTATTCTCAATTCAATCTATTATATTCAAATCATAGATTTGAGGACCATGCATGATGTTAAAGTATGTGCCACCTGTGCTAGTCTCTAGTTTGCTAAGGAGAAATTAGTTGCAACATCCTCAGAGAACAAAACCTCTCTGGCTCACTGATGTCAGCAGCAACTTGAATGTTGCTTGTTCTAGATACAGGGATTTTTTTTGGTTTTGTGTAGTCCTTTGATAGATGAGCCCCTTGTTGAATAGCATCTTATGATGACAATGATGCATATAAAGAAAAGCATCTTGTATCTTAAGACTGCGCCCGAATTCCCAGGAAGCTCTTTAGATCTTGGATGACTAGGATGTTTTGTTGAACAAGTCACCATAACACACTAATGCATACTAACAATCCATTGAGTTCATGTTTGAAAAAGTAGTAACAAAGAACACATGATGCAAGACAGGAAAAAAAAATGAGCAATTTGTTTTTCTCAATATCACCGATAGATGCTTGAAAATTAAACATGACATACTCGCTATAAGCCAAAATCTTCCATTGTTCTGCTGATCTCTCCCTCTGTTTGCTTTCTCTTTCATATTATAAATGAAATGTTGGAGGAACTGGTATTCATAATGAAGTACTGTTGTGTCACTGTTCTACTGAAATCTTGCAGTAGTTTCAAATTTTTTTTTTCCTGATTAGGATCAGGCCATTTTATTCATGTGGAAGAGGGGATATAAGGGAGCCAGAAAAACATGCACCCATCAGAACCACACAATAAGGACAGAGGCAACGCCCAAGTCCTTCTTCTCTTCCATGCAAGCCTACTGAAGACTTCATGAGAGCATGTGAAGTGATGAACCTTGACACGAAAGAGGAATTTACTGTGCACTGCATAGCTTTTACTCTATGTCAGGATGAAAATCCATTTAGTAATAGTGCTTAGGACAGCTGATTGGCTTACGGATGCCTTCTCCCTTCCATTCTATTTCTTAAGTCTGCAACTGTCACCCATTTGGAGTCTATGTTGGTAGAAAGTCAAGAGGTGGAGTTTGCCAAGCAAATATCACTCTTCTAAGAGAAGTGAGACAATTGTGAGTTTGGATTTTCCTTGTTATTCGTAACTGCATTATGAAACAGAGAAAGTTGTCCCAGTCTACCTAAAGAAGAGAAAACACACATAGATTAGTTTAAGGCCTCGTCCAGTTCTGATAGTGTTTATTGAAAAACAGCTTTATTAAAAGTCCCTGACAAACACAAATGTCCCAAGCCGCTTGTCCATGTCATGTGGTTTTTAAATATTGCTTCATAACTCTATAGTGGTGGAAGGAAGGGAGGCAGGCAGGCAGGCAGGCAGGCAGGCAGGCAGGCAGGCAGGCAGGCAGGCAGGAAGGAAGGCAGGAAGGAAGGCAGGAAGGCAGGAAGGCAGGAAGGCAGGCAGGACGGAAGGCAGGCAGGCAGGCAGGCAGGCAGGCAGGCAGGCAGGCAGGCAGGCAGGCAGGCAGGCAGGCAGGCAGGCAGGCAGGCAGGCAGGCAGGCAGGCAGGCAGGCAGGCAGGCAGGCAGGCAGGCAGGCAGGCAGGCAGGCAGGCAGGCAGGCAGGCAGGCAGGCAGGCAGGCAGGCAGGCAGGCAGGCAGGCAGGCAGGCAGGCAGGCAGGCAGGCAGGCAGGCAGGCAGGCAGGCAGGCAGGCAGGCAGGCAGGCAGGCAGGCAGGCAGGCAGGCAGGCAGGCAGGCAGGCAGGCAGGCAGGCAGGCAGGCAGGCAGGCAGGCAGGCAGGCAGGCAGGCAGGCAGGCAGGCAGGCAGGCAGGCAGGCAGGCAGGCAGGCAGGCAGGCAGGCAGGCAGGCAGGCAGGCAGGCAGGCAGGCAGGCAGGCAGGCAGGCAGGCAGGCAGGCAGGCAGGCAGGCAGGCAGGCAGGAAGGCAGGAAGGAAGGCAGGCAGGAAGGCAGGCAGGAAGGCCGGAAGGCAGGAAGGAAGGAAGGAAGGAAGGCAGGAAGGCAGGAAGGCAGGAAGGCAGGAAGGCAGGAAGGAAGGAAGGAAGGCAGGAAGGCAGGAAGGGAGGAAGGAAGGAAGGAAGGAAGGAAGGAAGGAAGGAAGGAAGGAAGGAAGGAAGGAAGGAAGGAAGGAAATACTGGAAAATATAGATGAAATGTTTAGTGAAGTTAATGACATTATAGCAGCATGGCTAAACTTGATCTCCAGAGCTGAAATCTTTGGCAGTAATGGAATTGCTCTATCTTTTGCAGAGAATAACTTGCAACATAAATCTCACACCAAATAGCAGTCAAATATTTAGAGTTCATACGCAGAAAGAACCAAAATATCATGTTCTCTCTTTTTCTGATAGAAAGCACTCAGTACAGACTAAACAACAACATCAATGTCTAAGATCCTATTTCCGTTCACTTAAGTAGGAGGGTATTAAAGAGTATAGAGAAGCACAGTTAAAAGGTCAGTACACAACAGAAACTGCTGTAGGGACTGAAACTGTCAAGACCTGTGCAAATAGCCACAGTGCCTTTGGAGAAGAAGCTATCATGAGAAAGGTCTCCTAAGCCCTTTGGGAGACCTTTCTGTTTTCTGTGTCTTTGCTTTTCAATATTACTTAGAAGAAATATGTTTTAACCACTTATAAAGCCACTAGTCCGATGCTTCTTAGACATGACATAGTAATAAACTTTCTGCTGCTACTCTCTAATATCAAATGGTCCAAGTTATCTAATCTTCAAAGAATTCATCAGGTGTCAATTGCCTTAAATCTACAGCAGTTTCTGTACATGTTGTTAACTATAGACTGATTCCGTAGTCTACTACCCAAAGCATTTATTCAGATCTTCTGAATGCCTCCTGAGGATACCTGTCTTTCAATAATAAGACCAAGATCTATGAACATGTTTAGAGATTATAAATTCTCCCTGGAGAGTTAAAGACATCTTGAAAGCAGGACTTAGACCTATACTGATAGACATGTGTAACCGGCAATGCTAAGAACCACCAAAATAGCTTTTTTAATGGTGGATGTGATGCTTTTCCCTAAGAATTTCATTAGAACATGTTTTTCCCACACTACTCTAGTGCTTTATTATCAGGATTTTTTCACAGAGCAGAAAAGCAATCTATATAAATTTTACTGTGAATATCACTACAACTGTATTCAAAATGTCAAGATTGGAGTCTTCTATGGGACAAAACTGAAAAGATCGAAAGTATAATGATAGATTAATATTAAATTACTCTGGGTTTAAGTACATTTGAACTATTAAATGACTCTGAAAACTAAAATCATATTTCAAAGTAGTTAGAGGGCCTGGAAAAAAGTCTAGGCTCCCTGATTTCTGCACAAAAAGCTGAAAGGAGGTTGCTGGGGTAGATAAACCTCTTATTACATTGACAGTTATATCAGGGATTATTCTGCTGAAAAATTTGGCCTGGATTTATTTATGTGAAAGGTCTTCCATAGCTGTCCAGTTCTATCTAATTGTAGATATCAAGATCTCAAAGATGTAGAAAAAAATGTAATCTTGAAGGAATTTGCTAGTAAATCTCCATCATCCATTCATTTTTCAAGCTACAACAGCACAGACTGAATGTGTAATAACTCTGTAACTGCCTCCAGGAGGGTTAATGTACAACAAAAAAACGTAGGAGCATGACAATACAATAGGAAAGGAAATTATTACAGGATATGTTAAACAATAAATTATAATTAATCTCTATCTGATAACTGTAGAAGAAATTGCATCACATAGACTTTGCTGACACAGAGGCCTCACTATGATGTCTGGGAAACATTTTGTTGTTTCACTGTGGCAGCCACAAGGTATCTATCAGGTGAATAATGTGTGTGATCACTTGAAGTAAGGCTACAGTGAATAGGATATTGGAGACCATCTTCTATCTTTACCAAGGTGACACACCACCCCTAAGCAACAAAAATTTGGCCTTACAGACTCTGCAAAAGTCTGTAGATTTAGAGATAACTGATTTAGTACTAACTTGTAACTTAATCCCCACACTTTATTAATGCGTGTTAGTTGCTCTAAAGAAAACCTCAGTTTGATGATTTTTCTTTTAAAATGAAGTTAATAGAACTTACTATTCACTTCTTCTGAGTCCCAGTATTAAAATGTATAAGTCAAGGCTCTCTAATCTGCAGATTTACTCTGCATGGTCTTTGTTCGCATTAGTACGGTCTGAAAGGCATTCTTCTACATCTCTTCACATGTTATATAATTATCACGTATTTTTTTCTTTCTCTGTAGTCTCAATGTTTCCTTTTTTAAAGATTGTCTGGACATTTTGCAGAACATACCCTTTTCTGCACAGGTGGACTGGTTTTGTTTTTGTCCCCAGTAGCTTGACATGTCTATGTAGTGCTGAGTTGCAAACAACCTCCAGTGAACAGATAATAATACAGAATTGCTTATTTTAATCCTTATTTGGCATATTTTGTTAGATGTCTGTTACAGTGGCGTGCTCAGGTTCTTCCTGAATAGCCTATAATTTTTTTTTCTGTCTTCATGATCACAATGAACATAGCTTTCCTCATGCTTTGAGGCAGAACATGCTTAAACACGTCTCCAACATACTGCTGCTATATGTTAGTTCTGCTCAATGGAGCAATTTCATACTGCAAAGTCAGAGCAGGCTGCCTTTTCATACTCCATGCAATAGATAACCTGAACAATCAGTGCAGTCCATTCTGAGAAGCAGTGACTAACAAACAGAAAATCTTCACCCATAAACACTGTGTTCTGACAGTTTTCCACTATGAGCGAATACACAGAATTGTCTGGAAGTCACTCAGTCTAACCTTGCTGAAGCACCAGGCAGGTAAGATGTCAGTTTGGCTGGGTCCTGGAAACATCCAAGTGTGAAAGAGAGCAAAGGTACCACTTGCAGAATTTTTGCACAGCCTATTGGACTGGCATTCAAGATTGATGAGACAAGAGACAACTGTTACTGCAACAGAACTTTACTAGCACAAACACCAACATTTCATTTCAATGTTTACCTCACAGATATGTTTGATAATGATTAAAGTGTGAGTGTTCTGTTACCTCTAATAGTTCAGTTACATCTTAAACAAATCAGTAATTTTGTTCTGAAGTTTTTTGAGCCTAGAAAAATCTATGTCTCAGTTTGGTGTGGCTATCCAACCTGAAACATTAATTACCTGTTCTTCTCTACCTGAACTTCATGGACTATAGCTAAACAAGAAGATTGGTCTCTAAGATGTTGAAAATCAGTTGGAGAAATAATGATTGACACAACAAAGTCTGGATAAGTTTCATTAAAATCTGGGCAAGTGGCTAAAATGGCTGTGTTACATGGAGTTATGTAGTACGTGCTTGTGATCAGACTAGTAATGTTATAGAAGTATCTTAATATATTCTATCTTTTCTTGTATCCTGAAAATATTACATCAACTTCTTATTACTGCATCTGAAAAGACTTGTATCAAAAGGATTAAAGGATCTTATGGTTTATTGGGAGCACATCAAATAATGACTATCAAATAAAGCAAGTAAGATTACTTGGCTCAAGAACACCTTGAGTACTAGAACTTCATACACTATGCCCATATTTTTGCCTTTTTTATTATCTATTGATGAAAGCTTTGATGGAAAAAACTTGAAACATAACTTTAGTTTATATAACTCTGTCTCTCTTCCTAAATATAAGATAACTGTATTTTTCTTCTTTGAAAGACTGACATATTGAAGGTTATAATTAAAGACTAACCAGCAGAAAAGCTCACTCTAAGTTGACTTGCACAGCCCAACTAGCTGACTTTGGCTGAAAGTGCAAAGATCCTCTGCACTCATGGGGAGCAACACAAGACGTGCAAGGTGGCTAGACAAGAGTGACAGAAGATTTTAATTCACAAAGCATGTTCGTTTGATTACATTTCATACGAGCATCTATAACTCACAAAAGTGGTATGGTCATGACAAAAATAAGATCATCTGCTCGAGTTGATGTATTCCCTGGTGAAAATACCTGACTTCACAAAAGAGAACTGAACAGTCTCAAACATCCCACATATTATCTGCATGTGAAGTTCAAGCTAAGAGTTCTGAAATTTCCACTCCTTTTCAGTTAGGTCATCTATTTTGAAATTAATCAGGAGAACACAAAGCCAACATGCAAATTTTTGTGTGTTGGCTTTCAGGTCCAGTGCACTCCAAGAGGAAATTCCATGTTCTAAGAAACCTTTTCCAAAGGCTTGGATCCGAAGTTGAAGGGAAACAAGGACAGACCCATTTAAAGTACAAACCAAGAAAATAGCTCTGCAAAAAAATCTCTGTGTGTGTTTCATTTCCTAAATGAATTGTTCTATAGTGAAACTTCCTTCCCATAGTCTACATTTAGAATTATAGAATATCTCAAGTTGGAAGAGATCCATAGGGATCCTTGACTCTATCTGGATTCCAACTCCATCAAGTCCAAGTCCAATTTCCAGGAACTAGTGTTATTTGACATCAAATGGACTTTATCTGTTAGGTCTCTATCAGGTCTTGTTCAATTCTGACTCAGAGGAGGAGCCGGCTCCACAGGCGGGGGCCTACGCCACTTGGCCAACGCCCGCCGCCTCTCAAGTTAATCTCAAACCAGTTTGAATCCTGGAGGAACTCGCTGTCACTGTCCAAGCATGCTCGGCTGTGGCAAGATGAACCTCAGGAGTAAAGGGGGTGGGGCCAGTTCCGCGCACACTGTGACTCACCTAAAACATCCATTGCGCAGGCTTATCCCAGGATCTTCGTTCGCGAAGTCCAGCCAACAACAGCAACAACAATTCTGCCTGCTGTTTAAATTGGACGCAGTGTAAATAAATACTAAAACTCATTAAATGTTTCCATTTGACTTTTACAGAGAAATAAGATACTTCTCCAGATGCAGAAGTTTGTATCAAAACTGTATTGGAACTCTTTGGTTCCAAAAACTATTAGCTATTAAATTTCACTTCCATCTAGAAATTTCTTCTAGAAACTGACACACCTGTCCTTGTTCCATAAGGGCTAATTCTGCACTTCTTGTGTTACAAAATTTAAAAATATTCCCATATGCTTACTCAGTCATGCTTGCTGCTTTTCCTGACCTTTAAACTCTTCTTACTGAAACATGTAGAACACTAAGGTCATATTAAATGTCAATAGATGGAGGTACTTGCACTGAAGCTTTTAAGTTATCCATCTCCCAGAGAAAGAGGTGGAAAGTATTTTATGGAAAACTCTGTTATGCTCTGCAATTGCGAGTCTCACTGCTGTGTAGAAGCTACCAGTTAGAAGAGCTGGAGGACAGAGCTCCTGGGGAAGAATTCACATTACTGATTGCAGCTGCCTGGCTGTTCTCAGTTGCATTCTTGGCTGTAGAAGTTGTTATGCTAGAGCCTGGATGCTAAGCATGGATGAAGCTTACAGAACTTGAATAATGTGTTAACAGCATGTATGAAATGCAATGCACATTTCATTTCACACGTTCAGCTCTGACACCACTGACAAATGTGTGGATCTGAGAAACCAAGTAATGAGGACTCTTAAGAGTTTTGTCAAAGGATAACTCTATCCTGGAGAGAAAGACAGAACAGATTTGAACCTTTACACAGACAGAACATAGACAGTAACAAGAAATACTAGTTTCTTGACTGTATATATTGTAGAGTGTAGTTAGTTTTAATTTTCAGAAGACTTGAAAAAATGGTTCATGTTTTGATTTCTGTACAACTCCATATAAATTGTATAATGCATACCAAGTGTTGGCTGAAAGCACAATAAATAAGGAACAAATAGGCACACCTTAACATGGTTGCAGCTGAATTACATTCCCATGAGATCTTACATGTAAAAGCAACTTCTGAAATATTTCTAATAACTGACAGCTTCAGTTTCAACACTTCAGCAGTCAACTAGTTAACAAAGATAAACAAGAAACTTCTTTCCATCACAAGTTCTTCCAGGAAGAGCCATTTTGTTTTATTTCCATACCAGCCTTGAATAGTAAAGACTTAACAGAGAGGTCACTCTCACCTTCTATCTATTCTTTATTATTCACTTCCTGACACTTAGTTTCTTCTGCATTAGAACACTGAAACATCACTTTAAATCATAGAATTGTCAAGGTTGGAAGAGATCTCCAAGACAATCCAGTCCAACTGTTCAGCACTCACCCCTACACCACTGAACTATCACCCAGTGCCAGATCCAGATGCCTCTTAAGCACTTCCAGGAGTGGTGACTCCACCACCTTACTGGGCAAGCTGTTCCAATGCCTAACCACACCAACAGCGAGAAAAGTTTTTGTAATGTCTAATCTGAATCTCCCCTATCTCATCTTAGGGCCATTTCCTCTGGTCCTCTCACTGCAGGCACGGTAGAAGAGATCAGCCCGCACCTCACTGCAATGTCCTTTCTCACAGTTGTAAAGACAGATAAGCCCCTCCCTGAGCTTCCTCTTCTTGAGACTAAACAAGCCCAGCTCCCTCAGCCATTCCTCATAAGATGTGTTTTCTAGACCTTCCACAAGCCGTCTTGCCCTTCCCTGGACACACTTTGGGATCTCAGTGTCTTTTTCAAAGTGCAGGCCCCAGAACTGAGCACAGGATTTGAGGTGCAGCCTCACCAGTGCTGTCACCTGGCCCTGGGGGCCACACTAGTGCTGATACAGGCCAGGATGCCATTGGCCTTCCTGCCCACCTGGGCACTGCTGGCTCATGTTCCTGTTGACCAGCACCCCCAAGTCCCTTTCTGATGAACAGCTCTCCAGCCACTCCTGCCCCAGCCTGTAGCGCTGCCTGGGGTTGTTGTGACCCCAGTTGAGGACCCAGCACTTGGCCTTGTTGAACCTCACACCACTGGCCTTGGCCCACTGATCAGGTCTGTCCAGATCTTACCCTTGAGCTGAGCAACACTCCCACTCAACTAGGTGTTGTCTGCAAGATTGCTGAGAGTGCACTTGATTCCCACATCCAGATCAACAATAAAGATGTTAAAGAGGAGGAGTCCAGAAGACTGAGTGGATCTTCAAGGGTCATCTCCTCCAAGCTCAGGAACCTGGAATACCTGAGGGTGTTGTATCTATAAAGACAGAGAAAAGTAGAGCATTGAGTACTCTAGGCTTCTCCATATCATTTTTTCATCAAGGACCCTGCCCACTTTAATACTGTGAGGCCTCATTTTCTCTGGTCTTTCATTGCTTCTCATGCCATTGTGGAAACCTTCCATGTTACTGCCCACATGTTGCCATGCTCACTTCCAGATGGGCTTTGGCTTTCCTGAACCCATCTTTCCACAGTCAGACAGCATCTCTATAATTCTCCTGAGCCACCTGTCCCTCCTTCCACTTCCTGTACACCTTCTTTTCATGTCTATGTCCAGCTGGGAGCTCCTTGCTCAACCATGCAGGCTCCTGCCCTCTTTTATTGGTTTTTGCATGTTGGCATGGGCCATTCCTGAGCTTGGAGGTGATGACTCTTGAAGATCCACTCACTCTTCTGGACTCCTCCTCTCTCCAGGGCTGTCTTTCAAGGGATTTTTCCAAGCAGATCTCTAAAGGGGTTACAGCCTGCCCTCTGGAAGTGCATGGATGTAATTCTGCTATTTCCTTTGCTGCTGTCTCTCAGATTCTGACCTCTAATATCTCACAATTACTTCAGTCAAGGCTGCTCCAATCTTCACATCTCTGACCAGTTATTCCGTGTTTGTAAACATGAGCCTCAGGAAAACGTCTTTGTTGCTTGGCTTCTCAAACACCTGAGTCAAGAAGTCCTTGTTGACACACTTCAGAAACTTTTGGACTTCTTGTGATCTGTTGTGTTGCCCACCAGCAAGTATCAATGCAGTTTAGTGTCTCAAAGTCTCTGAATGTGAGGCTTCTTCTAATTGTTTTAAGATGTCCCTTAATGTCCCTTGCCTATTTCTTCCTCCTGAGAAGGTGATCTTTGTAGCAGACACCCACTGCAGTATCACCCACATTACTCTGCCCTCTAATCCATACGTTCTCAGGCATCTTTTCACTTGTGCCCAGGCAGAGCTCCACACACACCCATTGCTCACTCAGGCAGGGTGCAACAGTGTGTAAAGGGCTGGAAAAGTCATTTGTAAAACAAACTCACAGAAGACCACGAAGTAGTCCATAAAATCTGAACTTTCATTATGTGTTCTCTGTATTTGGCAAGATGACATCTGTGTTTTGAACTTTGTGGACGGTAAATATTTTCAGCTTTTAATACCCAATGAAATCAATGAATCTTAAATTAAATCCTGCTGCCAACAAATTCAAGCCCATCTCTATGGTTCTGTATAAAGAAAATGTGCAGTTAGCCTGGATTTTTTTACCATGGACGGATAATCTTAGATAAATATGAGATTTAAACAAGGAATAGAAAAAGAAATACTGACATTACCTGAATATTTAACGTTTGGTTTATGTGATTAAAGCAGCTGTGCAATCCTGGATAGGATCTTCCATTTTAATATCTCCCCGAGGACATGAGATAAGAACTATCAAGGTGGCACATTTAGATTATTTTATGACCCACACAGTGAGGACTTTTGAGTGACTGTGAAACTAAACTAGATCCTAAACATTCAACATGGCATGAGACACTGAATGAATGAGTTCTGTTTACAGCAGTATTTTTGGTGCCCATGTTATTCCAACTTGCAAGCAAATGCAGCAAAGCTCCAACTCCTTTGCTTGCTGTATTTTGACTGCTTCTTGTTCTTGCTTTGCATAAATATTTCTGAGCCACACACCACAACCTTCTCACCTGCAAATACCTGCACAAGGGTTCAATGCCATATACAGTGAAGGCACCTTCCTCATCTGTTATTCATGTCATTACTTTATTGAAGTAAATGGGACAAATGCTTGTTGCAAGAGCCTTCAGACTTCTGGACTTGCCCGTTCTACTGAGCTAATATCCAGTCTTCTGAAAGGCCTCAATAAGTGTATATCTGCCCAGCCTCTTTCCACAAGCATTGGTGGCTGGTCTGGTGAAATAGGAGAAGATGTGTTACTACAAAACCCATGTAATTCATCCCATTGCACTACTTTGTCTCTCTGTCTATCTGAGATGTGGATTAACAACCATTAATAGCAATCTAATTGCTTTCAGAAAATCTTCTGCATAGCAGAAGACTAAAAAGTCACTTAAATTTTTTATGCTTTTTAGGGATGAGACTGCATGAAGGAGCTCTCCCTGCTGTGTCAGCTGCCAACACTCTCCATCCTAATGTCATTGATTTTTAGCACATTGTCATGTCATCCTCCAAATGTGTCTTTGGAGCTAGTGTACTTAAGCAATTAACTTGCTGAGTTTAAAGAGGAAATTGCTGTTTCCACTCTCAGCTGTATTTCTAGGTGTCACTATCTCATATCCCTGACTTTGGATGCTTCACTTGGATTACATCTTGTTGGCCCTGGCCTTCCACTTCTCCCAGTCAGGATGCACTGTAGCTGTGGTACAAGCCAGAAGCTAACAACTGGTTTAGTCTTGCCTGCCACCTTGTAACAGCATCACAGATAAGCTTTTTGGCCAATACTATTTCAAGTTCTTCTAGATAAGTGTGTCACCAGAAGTTATTCATAGTACTGTAGCTCAACAGCAGAAATAACCTGAAAACAGACATCCCTTAGTTTATCTGTAATATTTTAAGCTTAATCCCCAAATTGCCTTCTTTTATTTTTTTTTTAACACATAACTCTCCAGACTCCTTAAGATTTACCCATAAGTTGGTCCAGGACAGAAATGGTGGAGCCAAATTCACAAAAGCCCTTTTTTCCCCCTAAACAACTGCTATGCAGTCATTGTCAAAGTCAGAAGCAGTGTCACCTTTCACTCAGACCCAAACAAGATTACGGAGGTTATTAAAGCACAACAAAACCTTGTGGGAGGGAGGGATTGCCAGGTCCACCAAGACATTAGTGAAAATAAACTTTTCTGGATAACAGTTATTACTCCATGCTAAGTGGCTTTCAAAAAAAACAGTGGCTTGAAAGAGTTGAGTCTGCAGTAGACACAATAATCCCTCTATCACACACCTTTCAGAATAAAAGGAAATAATTACACTTTTAACGTGTTTTTCTTGTTAACAAGTTGCAGCAAGAAGTGTTTAAAAGTAGACTTTATCAACAACTGACTGACAATATCTAGAAGACCAAGATGTTTAATCTGTGTCTTGTAGTTACTGCATGGTGCAGAGGATTTCCAGTCACACACAGGAACCAGTGCTACTGATGTGCAGGCAGAGCTGGAGGTAATAAATGAGTTCTTCAACAATCCATGTTGCTCATGGGCATGTGCAAAAGTCAGAGGCCCACTCCAAGCCCCATTAGAGTTTGGTGAAAGTTGTTCCAATTAAAGCATCCAGAACCACTAGCCTGAACCTTTTTTGAATTAGATGGTCTATTGAGGATGTTAATACAAGAGACAGCCAGAGTCAGGACTCAAATTAATCCCAGACAAGGTTGGTTTAACATACCAGAGAAGTGATGAAAGCTGGGAGTTTTTGCTGCCTCTCTCACCATGATCTCACAGAGATGTCTGACACACATAAATCATTATCTGCTGGATTACCCAATGAGTACAGCCCTCTTTGTTCAGACACAAAAATGTGAGATGTTAGTGTTTGTACAACAATAAAGCACTGTGTGCATTTAAATAACTGAGCTCTTTCTGTCTCTGCTGGTCTAGGGATGGGAAGAGTAGCTGATGTGCTAATTTTCATCTGGTTTTGCTCAGTGCTACTCAAAATGCTCCAATACACATTGAGTGAGAAAAGGAGTGTGAGGAGGCTTATTACTGTTCTTCTGTTAATGGAGAAAGATTATAGTAAGCATGTATCAGCACAGATACACACTTGACATCATATAGGGTGGATAAGTAAGGCAAAAATGACATTTTGCTTCTCCTGGAAAGTCAGATTAGATTTGATCTTATTAATGAAATCAAATATTTACAAAGCACTTCTATGTATGACAACTGGTTGCTTCCCACAAGTTTCTGACCCATATCCTTCCATTCATATAAGAGTTATTGCCTCTCCTAAGTTTATGAAAGCAGGATGCTTCTCTGTGGGAGTTTGTTGTGCACTTTCAACCTGCTTCACCTATTGCACCCCACTTTAAAGCAGATCCAGCTGTATGGGTACTGAATTCATGGTCAGTTTTACTGCTGGTTTTGCTAGGAAGCATGATGAAGCTCAATGTCCTGGAAAATCTTCCACAGGGCCACCAGCCCACCTGAGCTGGGAAGATGTGTGGGGTTGCAACCAAGTACAGAGGGCCTCATTAATGCTTCTGAAAATCAGGCGTGGTCTGTCCTGCTCTGTGGTGGTGGTGCTCCCTCAGTGTTACCAGTGTGGGGGTCATGTTGGGCTGCCCAAATGTCCCTTGTGTGAGAGATGGGACAGCCACCAGTCAGAAGATGAACACAGGAAAAAAAGACAAAGTGAGCATCCCATCAGTGGCAAGCAAAGCAACTAAGGATGTATGATAGAAGCCATGCTGAAGCAAATGGCAAAGCTGCCCTAGATTTCTGCAGAACAGAGTCCCAGCAAGGAGGTTGGTCTTACACTGCGATGTTGACAACCAAGGTGGTTCTTAAAGCTGGAAGTGCTTTTGATCTGTAACACATGGCAAGGATGTGGACAACAGGGCTCAGTATCAAGGAGGCCTTCCATAAATGATTAGAAAACAAATTTTTGCAGAGATCACAGAACTGGAATTTCCTCATCCACCTCCAGCCCTTTCATGAAACACTAACCACAACATTCAGACAGACATCTTATTGCAGGAGACATTTTTGCCATAAGAAGCTTCTGGGAACATGCTGACCTCCTCTAACGCAGGGGAATTTTCTAGGAGTTCATGGTTTCAGAGTAAGATGCAATTGTCCTTTTACTGAACTTTATCGGGCTATCATACCCTGAAGAAAATGTTCAGGGAAGAATAAATTCAGCTTCATGAACTGTGTGTGTACAAAGCTGTAAACAGCATGTGGAACAGAATGCAGAATGCATCCTGAATGTTTTGCAATTACACAGACATCAGTGTGTTTTATTGGAAGTGTAAAGATTGGAATATTTTTCTTTAGCCTTTCAAATTTTCTTTTTAAGGGTTTTACAAGAGGAAGTAAAGCAGATGTAAAGCCCTAAAGATGCAAGTTGGGACATACCTTTTGAGTATTTCATCTGGGCAACCAGTGGAACTTTCTCACTTCTGATGCTAGCAGTGCTTGTGAGAAACTTTTTTAACTCCCCAAAAAGGACTGAAAAAAGTTTATATGAACATAAAATGTATAATTCAGACCCATTGCACCAGCAGAACATAAATGTATTCAGCTATGTTGGATAATTTAAAAAGAGAGAAACATCTCAGTGTTTGCTTTCTAAGAAAAGAAATGAAACTATACAACTCCTGCTTATGAGTAAAGGAATATTTCCCACTTTTTCCTCTATTCTCTGCTGATATGTTCAGGAAGAACCTGCAACAGCTAACAGGAAATTGTGGGGGAAAAAAAAGGAAAGGGAAAAATTAAACCTTCCCAGGACTCCAATCGTCTACTTGAAAGTTGTTAGTATCTCTTCTGTGCACATTTGATGATACAAATTGCTAGATATGTGATAAATAACACCTGATTTCAGGCCTGGAGATTCACTTGTCTTCAGAGTAGGTGATCTCTCTCTTTGCCCCTCACTCCCAAGTGAAGACTGGTAAACATTCATTTAAAAAATTGAAAGTTGCTGTCTGCAGTTTCAGTCACAGTATCCTATTTCACTTTGTGCTCTAAATGAAAAGGTGGAATTAAAGAATACACCTAAAACTGCAACAGTCACTTGTGTGCCCAGAAGTATCATGAAGGGACAGCCATGTCAGCATGTATGTACCTTGCTGCGGACATCCTGTTACTGCTTGGAGAAGAAGTAGCATTAACTTGTGCTTTCTTCAAGCTTTTTCTTCACAGCTTTTTAAATATAGAGGCTTGTCTTGGAGACTACTCTACAGAGTATTTGTATATATCTAACACTTGCATACAGCTTGCAATTGTCTAGGATGAGTGAGCAGGATGAACCATCTTGGACATGTACTTGGACATTAATACCTTCATCTGTATCCTGTTTGCTGTCATGTCATGCTACCCATGAGGATCATGCAAAATCACATCCTTCACAGTGGATGATGTTTTAAAACTGAAAGTGTGTGTGTGGTAGAGTTAACCCACTTTATTCTCTGTTTGTCTGGATGGTGTACCAGGAGGACTGACCTTCCAGATCAGCTTTTTCTGAATGTAAAAGATTGCAGCCTACCAGTCTCAACAATCAGAAATTTCCACAAAGTCTTTAGTGACCTGTTAATGATTTACTGAGAATGAAAGCTCTTTCCTTAGTGCAGCATCCCACCCTTAGGGGAAAGAAAGCACACAAGATTCGTAGATGATGACCATCAAAGGGAATGAAAAAAGTCAGAGGGTCTGCAAAAGCTTGCGAAGTTATTAGTAAATTATTCAGCTTGGCAGGGGAATGAGTATGCTAGAGCCTGACTCCTTATAAGCACATGACAATGGGTTTAGGGAAAAGGGATAGGGTGGAAGAGAGAAAGGGAGACATGAATTAAAGAGGGGGAAAAAGAAAGGAAAAAAGGGGGCTAAGGAGACCACCAGTCCTGGCTCCTGCACTGATCCAGTTGTCCAGAGTCCTGGGGCACATGTGCACGTGGGCTTTGTGGGGATATATTTTTATACATGAGTTTTGCCCACCTTGCAGTTAAGTTTCTCACTGTGCTAGTTTAGAGTTAAACCGGTAGGAGAAATCAGTCCAACTCAGAATGGGATTGCAAGTCAGAATAACAATTTAATAAAAGATCACAAAATACACTGATACAGAAGGAAAATTCATTTGTGCCACAAAAACAGATGTACAGCACAGGACAGCGGGGCATGAGCAGAATGGAGCTCACCAACCCCTGTGCTAAACACCACATGGCCCCCCTGAGTTCAAAGTAAGAAGAAAGGAAGAAACCTGCTGGTGTAAATGATGGTTGCAGTCCGGTGACAGTCTCAGTCTGTTCAAGGCTCTGGTCCTCCTCTGGATCTGAAGAGAGCTCCCAGTCCCAAAACCCCAAGCTCATCTCTGCTTGGGCTCAGATGGGAACGCACAGTCCGTCCCCCAGGGTGGAGAGTTTCACAATGGGTGATTTACTCTGTGAGGTGAACAATGGCATATTTTTGGCATCCCTGATGGCCCATTAGCAGACATCATCCCACCAGGCAGGTGTGAAGGCAGGAAAACTTCCTTATCTCACCGAAGTTCCTGAACACCCAGTTTGTAGCCTGAGGGGTTGGATGTGCCTTAGGCAGCTGCTGCAAATGGCCCATTGTGAGCAGTTCGTGAGAAAAATGACATAAAGGGTTTAGAATACACACCCACACAATGACAAACTGATCCTGGCTACTATAACCAGGACACTCACTCTCTATGCAAATTTGTAACCATTCACAGTCTGTTCTTCTAGACCTTTCTGAAAATGGGTGGGAGGGCTTTGGAGGTCTTACTTGGTCTTGAATGTTCCCTACAGTCCATGCCCACTTCTTGGCCCCATTTCAGTGACCCCTCTGTACTGTGTTGTGCTTATCTCCAAGAACCAGAACAAGTACTCTTGCCCCAGAAAAGTGCTGCCTTACCTCTGAATGGCCCCCTTCTCCATCCACGTCCTGTTCTTTTCCACAGTGTGTTATTATCAACAATCCTTGGCTGTAATTACCAGCAATCCTTGTTTGCTTCCACAGCTATCTGCCTATTGGTGTCTGAGACATACACATTAGTCCTTTATCTTGTAGACTTCTACACATAGATTTTCAGAAATGCCGGTAAACCTGGGTGCAGTAACTGCCTCCTCTGTGTTGTCTTAACAATTGCAAAATGAACAATGGCCCCGCAGCATAAATAAACCCCTTTCTAGTGTGGTCTTTAATGACTTCTTTGATCTGCTTGTTTCTAATACAAATTATTTCATGGTAACAAATTCCTCTTCAAATTCCTCCCTAAAATCAGAGATTCTTTCTGTTTCACAGCAGAGAACCACAGTGGAGATTGAACAGATTCTTACAAGTCAGTCTGAAAAGCAATGAAAAAAAAGAAAGAATCCAGACCTCTAAAACCTTAATCCAGAACATGAATCAAATTTACCCTTTGTTTCCTCTCACAGCAGTGCAATCTGCTGGATTATCATTGTTCAACTTTATTGTTTAGAGAAAAAAAAAATCCCTTAAAAAGGAGGGGTATATTACAGTCTTAATTTTAAAAGAAACTAAGGCTCAGTAAAGTATTAACAAATTAGGTACCCAATCTATCTTTATTACTTCCCTGTTGCTACTGGTGTTGCATTAAAAACTTGCTGGTGTGCATTTTCTATGTAAGATACAAATTTCCTGCAACCTATAGATGTTAAAAGTGATATATTTATCCCATATGCTGCCTGCCAAAAGTGGGAGACAGTCACCACTCCACTAGAGAAAGCAATGCCAGCCTTATATTTAGCAGGATAAGGAGACAGCTCAACATGTAATGGTTAAACTGTGTGTTGTGATTTGCTGGACAAATAGATAATTCAGCACAGCTGACAGTACAAAAACAGCCTGTGCAAAACCATGCCAACTGCAGCTGCACCTTTAGCTACAGCATGTAAGGACTTCACCATTAAAATACTTACTGCAACCAGTTTAAGGTTTGCTGTATCAGCAGTCTCTTCCAGCTAACATTGTTGACTAGGATGATTTATCAGAAAGGTAAACAAAGAGACAGAAAATACTGTTGACAACTATCCATTTAAAAATGTGAATAAATATTGCAGAACAGTTTGCTTCTGTGTTTACCCTATGCTTAGTAGGACTGCAAAATTAATTTGAAGATTAAACCTTCTTGAAAGCTTTGCCAATCAGGCATAATCCTCAATATAGCTGCAGGGAGTAGACCAGTGTTCTCCCGCTCCTCTGAGAAATGCATACTTACGTTTCATGGTCTGCCCAAGTAATTTCCAATGACAAAACACCAGCTTTAAGGCTCTGATTCTAACGTTATTAAAACCAATTTAGAACCTCTCCACTGTCCTCCATGGATTTTGGATCACAGTCTGAACTGTTTCGGTGCAACTCAGTCTGGTGTGAAGCATCCAAAGCTGTACCCTTTTCCAGAGGTTTCTGTTATTCTAGGATGATCAAGTATCTTAGTGAAGAACCTAAGACATTTCTTGCTCTAGACTGTTCACAATCTCCCTGGAATGTTGTTGCAAAGACTGGTACATCATGTGAGAACAATTATAAGACTTAAAGCTTCCAATTGCCTTCCAGTCAACAGCCTCGTTGAGCACATCTCAAATCTCAATTGCTAGGATATATTCCCTAAAGCTGCTGATAAATTGACAGTGCAAGGATATTTTTGGTAAAGAGGTCTATATGAAAAATTTATAATAACTCAACCTCAACCACTGTAAAGGATTTGGTGTCTCACCAACATAAAAATCATGATGGCAAGTAAAATCATCTATAGACCAAAACAAAGACCTTGTGTACCCCTCTCTTTCCAACTTTGTAATGACACTTTTCTCTACTATAAACCTTAGTTTATTTCTACTTTTCCTAATTGCCCTATTGTACAAGGCTTATTATTGCATAAAACAATTTGTAAAAATATCTTTTAGAAAAAATGTTCAGCTATAAACCCCTCTGAAAATTACTAGACCTTTTACTAGGAAGCAATTAGCCTTATCTTAATATCTCTGAAGGAATATGTATTCAGTGCCTCCACAGCACAGATTTTCCCTTGTCTTACCACTTCAGCTTTGCTTCTTATGGTGAGAAGATCCATTCACTCTACGTGGCTGTAAACAGAGCACCTCAGAGCCCATCAAATACTGTTTGAGGAATTTGCATTTATTCCAAGACCAAAACAAATTCAAGGAAACAGGCAGACCCAGAAGAATTCAGTTATAAATACTTCCTCATGTAAATACTACATCACGCTGTTTCATGACCCAGTGAATATCTTTCATGCCACCACCTCATAAAACAGAAAGTATTACTGCTGTTATCTGTCTTAAACTCTTAGCAGCTTGGATGTAGTTTTAGAATAGTTATAATTATTTAATTTAAAATATCAAGGTCCTTTAGTATATAAGTTATTGGTACATAACAATACTTGAAAGGAAATTGAATCATGTGGTCTAAAGGGTTTCCTTAGGGACTAAATAGCAATAGCAAATAAATACAAAACAAAGAGCTGTTGTTGGATCCTACATCCAAAGCAATGGAAAGGTCATGAAAGAGGCAAGGTGGAGATCTCTGTGTTGACTGAGGAAAAGCCAAGTGAAGTTTGAACTGAATGCTAACTGAAATATATTTCTTGCTGGAAGCAAGAAAATGTAACTCATGTGCATGTCATGACTGGTGCTTCAAAACTGAATGGCATAAACTTTGCACTTAAGTAAACATGGTATCAAATGTCCCTCATATTGATTCCTCCAGTGGCTGGGGAGGGGAGTTCTGAGCTTTGAATACAATTCAAAAATGGTATGGAGAAACATAAATCTTTTTCCTTCTGAGTCCTACAAAAATAGGCTCCATGACTTTCCATTTTCCAGATCTGACATACTTTTAAGAGTACAGAAGTCTCATTCAAACTGTGTATGGACCATCTTCACAACTGATTAGAATAGTTCACAAAGCATGGGGGGGCTTTAATTTACAGTATCTAATATACCACAAGCATAAGTTTTGTATGCTGTTTCTGAAACCCTCAGAAATACATACTAAAATAAGTGAGATTCTGGTGTTCTCTGCTTTTAGAAAAAACACCTCTTCAACTGCATGGCAGAGCTATTTTTCAAGGAAGAAACATGGAAAATTATGTTATTAAATATTCAAAGCTAGGAAAAAACCTTAAAGGTAACATACATTTTGACAGCATCCTTTTAAGTAATATTTGTGCTTTTCCTTGAACTACTTCATCAGTTATTTATAAGTCATATCACAAAAATCGTAAACCATATGAAAGAGCAATTTACAAGCAACGAAATCTGTATTAACATCTGAAAAACTGTGTTTTCTAAAATATCAAGACAAAAGAATATGCATTGCATTCTCTTCAGATTTCCTGCTCTTCTCCCTCCTTCCTCACCACATTCCTTGAAATAAGGGACAAAACATTCACTGAAAATTTTCATTACAAGCCTAATTCTTCAAAGTGCTGATTGTCCTCTCATTTTTTAATTGATTCTCTATGGTGTCCCTTACCACACAAAACAGATGTTCCTTATGCGTATACGAGATTCAGGAAACATTTTCTTGTGTTTTCCTAGCTTTAACGGGCAGGGTCCTTGGGACTTTGGTGCCTGCAATCTCTTGCACCTGCTGAAGTCAACGTACCCCCATAGCTGTACAAAATTCTACCTGCAGGATCAGATAGAAATCCCTCTGCATTGACATTGACCTATGACAACTATGAATCCTCCACAAAATGTATCATTGATAACATGGAATGATTGTCTTTTGAGTATGGAGGATGTTTCATGGACTTTTTCATTTACTAATGTCCTTGTTCTTACTAGCAGAAGAGATAACACCATATTTCAACTTGTACTGAACCTTGCTCAAGGATGCTGATTATTGCTGTGTTTTTCTTGTATCAATGAACCAAAGTATTACATGATAATTTTTACAGACCTTCAACTTCAATAAGGAAATTTACTCAGAAACATTTAACTGGTCCAACACTGGCCATATAGCAGAGTAGTCTTATACTATAGTGAAATTTCCTTCCCTTGTCTTTGCTTTAAAAATAAAATTCTGTATCTATATTCATATCTATATCTATCTATATATAAAGGGAAGAGGAAGAAACCAGTTATTTAGCTTCTAGTGAGACTGGCACTTGCAAAACCCTCAGTCTTGTTCATGCCACTTGGATAGTTTTATGCTGAAAGACTGACACATAGCTCTGTTGTAAACCTGCAAATCTCATGATCAAGCACAAGCCTGACAACATGAGTCAGAACAAAAAACCTACTGCTTGACTCATTGAAGAAAATACTTGAAACAAAGTAGTGCCTTTTAGCAGAAAGGTGCCTTGGCAGGCTGTAAGACACTCAATGACTACTGTTTCCTGCCACACAGCTAACAAAGTAACAAAAGCTCTAGGTAAGTAGGTCCATGGTTTAGAAAACCAAATTATTCAGCATCAATGCTCTCTGCTGAGCTGCTTCTAATGTCAAGTTTGCAGGAAAATGTTTTATGTACCAAGAAAATCACTGAGGGATTTCCCCACTCTCATATTTTAGGGACACAAAATATGTGCTTGGATTGCACCATGCAGAGAGCATTTATTGCATTGCAGCATATGGCTATCTAGTGTGAGGACAAGAAATAGAAACAGCCTTCACCTTTCTGGATTGCAGTGAGTAATATTTTTTTCATGAGATGCTTAAGAATTGCTTTCAACTTCCTAATTTTTCAAGGTATAATGAAACCTGACAAAAATGATGATTTATTTTTCTGGACTTGTTCTCCTTGAGTGCTATAGGGGTGCTGTATGATGAGCGACAGCTGCTATGCTGGGAGCTATTACTCCATCTCTGACCAACAGTCCCAACACAGTGACACAGAAGGGAAGCAGAGTCCCAGTTACCCCACCTTCCACCCAAGGGTACTGAGGGAACTGGCAGAAATGCTCACTGAGCCACTTCCCACCATAGTTCTGGCTAACTGGGGAGGTGCCAGTTGACTGGAGGTGGGTAAATGTGACACTCATCTACAAGAAGGGCTGGAAGGAGGATCTAGAGCCACGAGGAAGATCAGAGTGCTGGAACTTTTCCTTTAAGGTTGAGAGTGTTGGGGATGTTCAACCTGGAGAAGGGAAAGCTACAGGCGATCTTTCTGCCTAAGGGGACTTACAAGAGCATGTAGTGATGGGTCAAGGGTGAATGGCTTTCAACTAAAGGAGGGTACATTTAGATTAGTAGAAAATCTTTATTGTGGGGGTGGTGGGACACTGGAAGAGGCTGTCCAGAGAAGCTGTGGATACCCCATTCCTAGGAGTGTTCAAGGCCATGTTGGATGGGATTTTGAGCAACCTGGTCTAGAGGAAGGTGTCCCTGCTCATGGCTGGAAGATTGGACTAGATGACCTTGAAGGTCCTTTCCAACCCTAGTCATTCCATGATTTTGTATCTAGGGAACTACAGAGGTATGTCAATCCGAATTCAGTGCCAGGGAAGGTCATGGAGCAGATCATCCTGAGGACCATCATGCAGCTCATGCAGGAAAATCAGGGAATCAGGCTCAGCCAGCAGGGGTGTGTGAAAGGCAGGTCCTGGTTGATCAGTGGGATCTTTTTCTATAACAGAGTGACCCAAAAAGACTATGGATACTTTTGCTTTAGCAAAGCATTTGACACTGTTTTCCACAGCACTCTCTTGTAGAAACTGTCATCTCATGGCTTGAGTGGGCACACTGTTCACTGGGTTAAAAACCGTCAGGATGGCTGGGCCCAGAAAGTGGTGGTGAGTGGAGTTCCATTCAGTCGGCAGCTGGTCATCAATGATGCGCCCCAGTGTTCAGTAATGGAGTTAGTCCTGTTTAATATCTTTATCGGTGATCTGAACAAGCAGAACAAGGGCAACCTCAGTATATTTGCAGGGGACACTAAGCTCAGAAGAGGTGTTAATCTGCTGGAGGGTACGAAGGCTCTACAGAGGTATCTGGACAAGGCTGGATTGGTGGGCTGAGGTTAGTGGTATGAGGTTCAACAAGATGAAGTGCCAGGTCCTGCACCGGGGTCACAACAACCCCAGGCAGTGCTGCAGGCTCGGGGAATGAGAGTGAAAAGCTGCCGACTAGAAAAGGGCCTGGAGGTGCTGGTTAAACATTGGATGATCATGAGCTGATGGTTTGCCCAGGTGGGCAAGAAAACTAATGGCATCCAGGCCTGTATCAACACCACTGTGGCCAGCAGGACCAAGGCAATGATTGTCCTTCTGTACTCAGCACTGGTGAGGCCACACCTCAAATCCTGTGTCCAGTTCTGGGCCTCTCACTCCAAGAAAGACATTGAAGTGCTCTAGTGAGTTCAAAGGTAACGGAGCTAGTGAAGGGTCTGGAGCATAACTCATATGGGAGCTGGCATTGTTTACCCTGGAGGAAATGAGGCTGAAGGGGAGACCCCACTGCTCTCTGAAAGGAGGTTGTAGCAACATGAGTATCAGTCTCTTCTCCCAAGAAACAAGGACTAGAAGAAGAGGAAACAACCTCAAGTTGTTGCACAGAAGGTTTAGTTTGAATATTAGGAAAAATGGCTTCACTGAAAGGATTGTCAAGCACTGGAATGGGCTATTCAGGGAATTCATCATCCCTGGAGGGATTTAAAAGATGTGGACGTGTTACATGCATGGACATGGTAAAGTGGTGCAGGGTTAATAGTGTAGCTCAATGATCTCAAGTGTCTTTTCTGACCTAAGTTACTCTATTAATCTATGATTCTGTGATTATATCTATTAAAATGCAAAATACAAAGTTATAACAAGGGAAAGCTAAAGTGAAACTAAAACAAGGTTCCTAGGAAAGTCAAACAGCAAAGTTACACCAACACTGGCAAAAATTAAACTAATTTTCCCTGTGTCTACTACTTTTACATGGGTTTACCTGTAAGATGTTCCATATTGAACAAGCCATAGTGTGTATGAAATTTATTTCTAGTTAAGTGTATTTCTGAGGGATGTGGAAACAAAATCAAACATCAAAAGCATCAGCCCTGAGGATACAATGCTACAAAAAAATGTGTATTTGCAGCCAGTGAAGTTATTTCACTATCCTGTTATATTTAAAGCAGTCAGTCCTGTTTAAAAGATGAATTTTCCACTCGGCTGAATGTGGCAGTATGTTCTAAAAACTCTTTCATTACATCTCAAATCAAATGTGTATAAAAACAAAGCAGTATTGCAGTAACTCTTCCTGTGCAGCTATTCATGATCTTCTTGAAATCATGTAGCTTTCATATGACAGTTTAGTTGCTATTAGGCAAAACATTTGGGGAGCAGTGGAGTAGCGGCTTTATCCTTCACAGACACCTTTGGGTTGAGTGGTTGAGCACTACAGAAGCATTTCCAGTTCAAAGATCTAACAGGCCAGTTCTTGAAAGACTAAAATGTTTGTGGGAATATCTGTTCTCCGGGATTGGAGACTGTCTGACCTCATGTTATTCTATAATTCCAATGAATTACAGGAAAAGGAGAATGATCCCACAAAAATTTATGCCTGATTTGATCTAACTTACATCTGACATAAAGTCCCGTAGCACAAGGCCAGAACAGTAGTATCTGCAAGGCACATACATTATGTCCACTAACAAGAGCAAGTTCTTCTACCAGGCCACAGCTGTGCATCGTTCCTCTCATATTCCTTTCACTCTTCTCTTTGTCTTGGATTCAGAAACTGTGGTTCAAAGCACATCAGGACTACATGCTAACTTCCATAAGTACCTTCTTCTTCTGATAGCACTTTATGTTAAAATCACTTCTCTCTTTTCTTCTCCCACAGCAAATCTCAGTAACAAGTCAGGTGGGTTAGTTGCAAGTGTAACAATAGATTTCAATGCACCTTTGGGGTATTGATACTGAACTACTCTAAGTGTGACAGAAAATTCAAAACCACTGCTTTCTCAAGCAGAAATTTAACAAGAAAGAGGGAAAAGCTCATGACCTCATCTTCTTTGAACTTGCCCTCAAATGAACTTGCTTCTCTACATTGTTCATGACGAAACAGTGTCATAAGGGAACAAGCCACTTGGGAACGACGTAGCAAACTCAGTATGTTTACTGCAATTCTGGAGAGAGGCAGATGGATGATTTTATTAGCAGCTACTAAGTATCTTAAAAGAAAAGCAAGAGTTCTCCACCCTTCCCCAAATCCTTCAGAAAACCCAGACTCCTTAGACATCCAAACAAATTGAAAGAAACTATATGAAGCAATATTTTAAACCATCAATAGTCTGGGGAGTATCTTCTTCTCTAATAGCAATGCATCTTCTTGTTGTATATTCAAACATCTCTCCTCCAAGCGAGACTCACCAAGAGTGCTAGCTGGTTGCTGCTAGACTATATCAACAGAAAGTTGTGCAAACTTCTTTGTATCCTCTTTGTCAGACTGGTAACTGTTAGACAGAGGATAATATAAAATTGCTACTCGAAATGTCAGAGTTGATGTATGGGCAGAAATTCTCCTATGCCTAGTGGAAGAACCAATGTACCCCAACTGACTGTAAAATGAGCATTTTATTGTAAGCTTTTAGTCCAAGACTATTTAGCACCAAATCCCATATTTCATTCATAGACTTCAAGGAGTTCAGCTGAAAGAAGGGAAACAACCATTCATCACCGTCAGTACATTACAGGTTTGTTATAGTTTCAGAATCTAATGGAATTTTTCTTTCCCCACCGCCAGAATGAGGGGCAAATTGGTCTACCTTAGTCCATTTGCCTCTAACAAAAGAAGCAAGATGACCGGTGATTTAGGGTGGGGAGGAAGTACACACGCTTGTTTCGCAGTTGGGAGTGGAGAGACAGCGGAGGGAGAAACCTCTACGGAGTTTTGGTTTCTTTCTTTGCCTTTCCTGCTGTTTCCTTTTCCCATCCCTGGATTTACGGAGTCTTTTGGATTTATTTTTTTTTTTACTTTGCCTGAGAGAGAGAGAGAGAGAGAGAGAACAACATCACTAGCCGTGGGGGGCCCTTACATCGGGCTTTNGTGGGGGGGGGGGGGGTTTGGTTCAGGGGTTTTTATTCGTTCAGTCTTGGTTGTTTTGTTTTTCTCTTGAATATACATATATAAATATATCTCATAGCTAGGAACTGTTATCCTTCCATTTATCATACCTTAATCAAAATTAGTTTTGAATTAAAGGAGACTTGTCTCTCTATTTTAGTTACAAATTTTCTAAGTTCTCTAAACTTAGACAAGGTTTCAGTTAGTATCCATCAACCAGAAAGACCAAGAACCCTTCTGGCTCTGTATTACAGACCAAAACTAAAGACCTGAAGTCAGAAGCTGTTCTCTGCTTCCCTTTAAGCTGAGGGCAGGACTTCCACTCCGACTTTTTTGGGTAGGAGGGAAACCTCCTTGACCATTGGGAATAGCTGGTGAGTACTCCTTCTCCCCACACTGGGACTGCACTGCACACTCCTTCATAAACCAGAAGTTCAAAACAATTCAGCAGTTTATGTAATTTCCAAATATAGAACTGTTTCAAAGTCTGGTGTGTACCTCTGCCAAAAGTTCAAAGCACTAATTCAAACACCATGCTCTCTTTCAGAGTACTAGCATTTTCAAGTAATCCTGTGGTTGAAATCAAAAAAACTTTCAGAGAAGACTTCTGCCAAACATGTGACTCAGTGTGAAGAGTGAGACAAGAGCATTCAACAGGAAGATTTCTGCACCAAATCCACCTTACACGGATCCCTAACTTCTGTAGCAGTTTGGGCTTTAACACACCTTAAAATCAGGAATGCTGGTACATGAATTTTCTTCAGGCACTCTTCTGTGATATCTGACATTAGCCAATTCTGCATCTTTTTCCCAAGGTCCCAGTAAAATGTGCACAGACAGACATTGACACTAACCATAGAGATGACTTGTCTCCAAGCACTCAACTCACATTAATAGGCCAGGGTTTTTCAGCCTAATTTCACTTTTCAGTGTAAAGTCTGTTTTGATTAAAGTTTAAAGATAAGAAAGTTCTTGAGTTCCTGTCTCTCAATCAACCAGTAGCAAGAAGTGTGGCATGTTACAGCAAGTCTGTCCACATGATAGAACTGATTTGCTTCATTCTGTCACAAAGCTGTGAGCCATTACACAAAAAACTCCTTGGCTCACTGTTCAACAGGGTGAGTGCCACAGATGTAAAAGAGATAATACTGAGACAGCATTACTGATGATGTATCCAGTCCTGTGGCTCTAGTATACAGGGAGTCTACCCCAAAATCTTACTACTAGGCATGGGTTTCACAATCAGATGTTCCCAGGCAGCTCAAAATTTCAGCTCATTCCCTAGCTTCTTCACTAGTTCCTGGTACAAGCTCACTTGATCTCAATAACAAACCTGTTATATTCTTCATACATAATCTTAGAAAAATAATTTCTGCACTGCCTAATTTGTAACACCTTTTTTTTAGAAATAACATGCTCAGCTATTTAAAGACTGTTAGTAAATGTAGCTTGATTGCTAGGAAACCGTATTGCATTAAAATCCTAAACAACATCCACAGGTTGCTTTTAGCATCTAAAATGTAATTTCTATTATTTAATGCCTGTTCTAGCACACCCATCAGACATTGATCTCATCCATTGTCAAAAACAAAGCAAAACTTAGCTAGTTCTTGGATGAGTGGTTCTCCAGGAGGACAAAATACAGAACTTCACAAGACAGCAATCTCTCAGGAGACATCATTCTACTATGAAAAGCTATTCTGTTATCAAATGTGGTAAATATATTGCTACTGAATATATTGACAGGAGAAAATATGAAAGGATCTAGTTTGTGAACAAGACAGCATACTGATAATTAAATCACATACACTGAAAATACATAACCATCTGTAAGAGTAAGAACTGAGTGAGGCCTGTAGATTGAAAACCAATATGGTCCTAATAGATGGACATTTAATATTTAAAGAAGAAATCCTCAAGATTTGAGCTATGCAATAATATTCTTCCCCAGGAGACTTAGGCAAATGCACAGGAAGCAGACACATTCTGCTGATCTGAGTTTCTTCTGCCACATTATCACCCTCTTATTTCAGGTTAGCTGAACTATAGCTTATCTAAGACAATCTTCATCAGAGACTGAGACATAAAAAACACTGTAACCAGGTCAAAGTTTTAACAGCAGAAACTCTGTTGCTTCTCCTGCTCTGTTTTCAGGTGTCATGCCACAACCTTAAAGCCAAACACTACTTGTTCTAGACTGCTCTGAAGCCAGGCCATTTGTGTATGCCACAGTAAAATGAAGTCCAGATGGGTAGAAAGTGTAGACTTATTTATGGTGGTTTTCATTTTGTATGTTACAAAGTATTAGTCTTTTAAAAAGAGAATTCACACCTTATGAGGAATAATGTAAGTCCTGGTAAACAAGTTTTTATAAGGAACAATCACACTGTTTAGAAAAGATCATGACTATTTACTAACATTTCTGAAGTCTGTTGGAGTTCAAAGTTCCCTACGAAATTAAGTCATAATATCTCCTGCTTTCTTCACTGTCTCAGGTCTGGTTATCTCTCTCCCTTCAGACCATTATCTTCAAAGCTACTGAGCCAAATATGAGTTTTGTTTTGCACTGCATTTGCAGGGTGCATCCTTCTGGATTTAAAACAATAAGAAAGTGATTTTTGCAAACCTAAAGCAAAAAGCAGCAGAGGTCTGATTCAGTTCTGTGCTCAGCTTCTCAGCAGTGTTCAGAGGCTGTGACATGTATTTGCTATTCAATCTGACTTTATCAGAATATTTTCAAAGTTTTAAAAAAGCAATTAGGTTTTTAGTCCACAGCAACCAGCTTTGTTCCACTGTAAAACATCATATAAAAGCCTAGGTTTAAAGCAGAAGGTTTCAAAACCAAGCATGCAATCTGTGGCATGAATATCAACATCGATGTAATGACTGGACCTTACTATATTTATGCAAAACAACAGCATGTCCTTGAGATGTTTCAGGAGTGCAAGACAAGAGCTTCACTTCTTGCATTCCTATTCAAGAGTAGAAAGATTGTGAGGTTTAGATTCAAAGTGTAATTCTAGGTTCTATTCTCTAAGAAGACAACAGCAGGGCTAGAAGCTGCACACAGCAGTCAGCCCACTGTTTCTGTTGATACAGAACATTACCTGTCAGGCAGTCTAAAACAAAAAAGGGGGACTAACAAATAGGTCCTCCTTTCTGTGTGCAAGGCCACATGGTGGTTTGTCAAAAGTCACAACTGGACAATGTCAAAGCTCACACCCCCACAACTCAGGAAGTCCTAGCCCAGTACATAGCCACAAGATTCCTTCTTTCAAGGAAAGGAAGAGCCACTAGCAAAATGCTTTTCTTTGGATCAGGGTGTGTAGTAGGGAAGTCTTCATCAAAACATGATCTCTGCACTTACAGGCTATGTGCTTCAAAGGCAATATAAGTAAAACAACAGAATTTGAAAGGCAATTTGTCTGCTTGACTTGAAATACTGATTTTGTTTATTGCTTTTACTTAAATGCTTACAGCCTTCTTAGAAGTAACCACCTCCACGACTATTATTTGGACAATGAAGTGAACATGACACTGCTCATCTGCCTAGTGCTCTTCTAGAGAAGGTCCTTCTGCAAGGGTAGTGATGTGCAAGGAAAAGTTAACACAGCGCTCATCCTCCTCCTTTCCTCTCAGTGGTTAATTTTCTGGAGACATAAAGCAGTCCTCTAAGATACCAGTTGACAAAGAGAAAACAATCTTCCTGAGTCAGCGTTATTGAAAAAAAAAAAAAAAAGTTGTTATCAAGGTCTATCAGAGATAACTTCACTGATTCTTACTTTCAGATCACAGCTTAAGAATGGCATATTTCAAGTCAGTGATTAAATCAAATTCAAACTCTTGATACATCCTATCCATTAATTAAGACTTTGCAGTATGCCTACTCTTCTGTGCATCACCCTGAGAGTCTTCTCTGCACTGGATATAAAAAGTATAGCATACTAAACCTTGACACCAGCAATCATCTGTACATTTAATGCTGCATGAGCTATCAAGCAGCACAGATGTGTTTAGACCATGGAGGACTGAGTCCTGATACAATTCTTTTAGTGGAAGTAGGATGGTCAGTTAAGAGTTTAAGGAGAAAGAGATAAGCCACGGAATTGTTCAGCATGTGGTCCCCCTCAGAGACACCCTAAGATTATGGGTTGCTGACATACATAATAGGTAGGAATGCATATAACATAGGATTAAATTAATTGTTATGAACATAGATATTTGTAAAACCATTAAGGTTTACTCTGCTGGCAGATATCATGTACACTTCCCATGATGTTCAATATGTTCAGAAAACCTTTCTCCTTCCAGACCCATGTTATTGTATATTGTGTTGGTTTATATGTCTTACAAAATATATGTCAAGGAAAATGCAGGATCTCATATCTTTGTCACTGCAGCAGGGTTGCAAGGGGAAGGTTTTAAGTTTGCCTCCTTTCTCTACATGTGTGTTGAGTCTAATCCAAAAGAAGAGAGTCCTTATAATCTCTGCACAGTTTTGCTTGTATTTGTTGTTTTGGTTTGTTTGTTTGTTTTTGCTGTCAAATTAATGACTCTGAACTGTCTTTTGACTCTTACTATAGGAGGCTGGCCAGAGGACAGCTTTCTCAGAGGAATCCTTCATTTTGCCTGGAGCAGGGAGTTTTGAAGTTCAGAATGCAAGATGCTATTTTAAAAGCAAGAGAAGTGCCGCAGGACAAAGAAGGCATTTGTATGTGACATAGTATGTTACTCTTATTTCTAAAAAGCCCACCTCACCCAAACTCTTGTGCAGCAAAGCATGCAAGCTTCTCTCTTATGGGGGACTTATATAATTTTACACATCTGAAAAATTTTGGCTAAACAGATTTAATATGACAAGATATAATGGGAAGGTAGAAGAAACACTTTTAATATGATATCAACTAATTCCAGTGAATTTTAGTGGGGGAATTCATTAAGAATACTGGTTGGTTCTGAAAGGCTGAGGTTGATAGATGAACAAATAAAGCCTATGTGGAATACAGGGTTTTATTCTAGGCACTAAGAGAAAGTATTAAAGACTATCTTAAATTAAAAAAAACAAAACAAAACAAAACAAAAAAAAAACAAAAACAAAAACAAACCAAACCAAACAAACAAATAAAAAACCACCAAAACCCAAAACCAACCAAACAAAAAAACAACAATCAAGAGTTACATCACTTAAATCAATATATAAAGCAGTGTGACTGCAATGCTAGAAACTACCCTTGAGTACAGCACTAACTTGATGATTATTCAGACAAGCTAGAGAGAGCACCTGTTTTTCTCCTGGCATCAGTCTTCCCCAGTCAGGACCATATAAGCATCATAGACTTTTTCACAACAAGGTTAGACAAATTGGACCTACACAGATGGACACAGTATGGACTGGTGGGTAGGGGCACAAAGTTCTTAATGTCTGCACAGAGGCTTCCAAAAGGCCAGATTGAGCAGAAAAGCCTTGTGCATAGCGGAACATTTCAATGGAGATTAAGTATCTAACTCCTGCTTCCAGGAAGAAAATACATAAATTGGTTAGGAGGACAAAAATCAACCACAAGCTTTCAAATTTGGAGTTCAAACTATATCCTCTCATGCTCACAATAGTTTCCTGAACACAGGAAAAGCATGTAGATACGTGTTTTTCCACACACATTCTGATTTACTGCATAAATGACATGGGTCAGTGAGGTGACAGGTCAGCTCAGCACAGTTATACAACTCCTTGCCCACTCAAGGGCCTTTGTCAGAGCTGAAATAACTACACTGAACATAAAAAGACATAATATAAATGCAAAGTGTATGTGTGGAGAGCAAGTGGTAAAGATGGAAACAAAAAACTTCTATCTAGAAATCCTTTTACAGGCAAGATGCTGTTTCTTAGAATTACTACTTCTGTACTACAGTTTACCCACCATAGCAGACTCCCAAGCATACCACTGGAATAGTATTAGTAGATGTTATATTCTATACATTATTATTATTATTATTATCATCTTGGAAAAAGTTATTACAGCAAAGATTGCTTCTGGGCCAAGTGCAGAGAAACATTATTCCTTCCTCTACAAATAATGCAGCATTTCATTTTTCTGTAGGAGAAAGCAGACAGAAAACTTCCAATCCTTGAAAGCCCAGTAATGCCCCTGGAGAGCTGGCTGGTTGTCACAACATTTCCCCACATATTTCCTTGTAAAGTATTTCCCCACACAGATTTAAAAGAAGCCATCTTGAACAAAAGCTGCCTGGAAGTTAAGGAGTAAAATATCTCAATGAGAATTATTTTGTCTTTAAAGTACTATTCAGGGAAAGGAAGAGAGGAATAAATTCCAGCCCTTTTTTGTAATTAAACTTTTTAAAATTAATAGGTGGCTGCTGTGGAAGAAGACTGGCAGGTTAGACAACGTGCTTTTGTAGCAATGATCATCACCCAGATTTGTCTCCTAAAGTTTCAGGCCAGGCACAACAGAATTTCAAATGTTTAACACTTAGAAAAACCATGTGGCTTTCTAGAGTTTCTGGAAAACATAGGAAGCTAAATCTTCCCATCACCAAAGTGGTCCATGGCCAGAAACGCCAGTTTTCACTGTTGATCTCTGGCAAAAGCAGATTTTTAGAAAAATTACATTCAGACTCACACACCAAACAGTCAAAATCAAGGTCTTACAAGCCACAAATGGTGTTCAAATACCACAGTGACTAAGTAGCAAATCTTAAGGTGAGACCTTAAAGAGGACAAGGGTGAGGATTTTTATAAGCAAAACTGAAACAGAACTGATTTTACTCTCTTGCATTTATTTACTTATGATCAGAAAGATTTTCATAGCAGAGTAGCCTGCCCAGCAGTCAGGCACTGAGGTGCTTGTATCTCAGTGTTTGCCAAGAACTCCTTAAAACAACACGGAGTATAAGGAATGAAGGATGAAGTCCTCTACAGAGTCCTCCTCCTGTGCCCTGTATTCCTCTGGTTTGGAAACAATGTGCCAGTCTTTGGTCTGATCTTTTGTACTGCAAGCTGACAGTCCATCCCTCCAATCACTCCACTTCTGTGGATCATTAGGATTTCCTCACCATCCTTCATATTTATTTGGTTGTTTTATTGTTCCTATTACATTTCCTGCCATTTGCCATGATCTTTAAATATCTTGGGTCTCTCTTCTAGCTTAGAAGATGTATTTTCCTTCTTTTAGACTGCCCCTCCCACACTGTGTTCCCTGAGAAGCTGCACATACTGATGCTGGGGTCACAGTGACATGCTAATAAAGGTGCCATGGGACAACTATACAGCATTTGTATAGCCTTTCTCCAACTGCTCCCTCCTCCTGCTTCTCCCAGAACCACACATGCCCATTCACATCAGTTTTAACATTCGTATCACAATACTCACACATATTTGTCTCAGTAGTGTCACTAACCATTAAAGTACCTGGGAGGTAATAAAAAAACTTTTTGCTTGCTTAAGGATTTTGAGGGCTTGGTTTTGGCACTCCAGAATTTTTAAGCTTGAGTGAAACCTCTGCCTTGATTCCCTACTGTGTAAATAATGATGATGACCAGTGTATCATCTCTCTCTATTCACTGTAAATGCTTGGAAACACAGATTGTCTTCGTTGTGTGTGATAGGGTGCTGAGCACGAAGCTGCACCAATTACAGCAGGTATGTCTCAGTGTTACAGACATAATAAGCTCTTGCAGGGAGGCCGGAACACCACTGGAATGGGCATGAACAAACCATAGCGATCCAACAATTCCATTTCAAGGGACTATTCCTACCATAAATGTTTCTGTATGTTAATATCAGTAAACCATGTTTACAATGCCTGTGCAAATACATCTTGCCATCCTGTGTTTTTTTCTTAAGCACAGAAGCAGAAATTAACACTTTATGCAGTTCCTTGCTTTCTTTTGCTATTTCTCACTGTACATGTAAGCTAGGGTATTTAAAGCATGATGGGGTTTTTTACATTCCCCTTTTAACTGACTATAGTATCTTAAAGGAGTGCTTGAAACAAGCAAAGGAACAGTCTTCTCTATCTCCCTCATTGCACATCTCATTCTTTACCTAAATGAGCAGATTTCAAAGTCTCAAAGCAGTATTTGTGCTCTTTACTCTCAAGCCTTGAATTCTGTCTATGGGTTAACCCCAAGGTGGTCATTTTACTCACAGGCCATTTAGTGGCAAGGCATAGGCTAACAGTACTTGATCATTTCTCTCTGGCTACTGAAAAGCCATCATCAAAAATGACATTCTACCACTGTCAAGAGAGGTGGAGGTGAACCATCGGATGTTGGGGCTATGTCACGTTCAATCCTGTTAGTCACTAGCTTCCACTAAGAACAAGTTAGAGCACACCAGAGATGGATGACTATCTGTATCTCACTAGCTTTCACCCAAATACGGAATGGACAGAGAAAGCAGAGACAGGAGCAGAAAACAAACACAGTAAAATGTTTTAAAAAGCTGAAACTTTCTGTAAGATGCCTAATATATTAAAACTTCCTATACTTCTCTGTATTCCTGAATTTTTACTGCATTACAGCATGTTTTTCCACTTGCACTGTTTCAGAATTAGTGCCTGTTCCCTCTGCAATGTTCAGCTTTAATTTAAAAGTTTAGTTATATGAAGTGACATAATTTTAATTATGTTTTATGAATAAGATGCATGTGGATATAGTAGGAGTGAACCACTCCAATATATTAGTGTCATGGTCAGCAAAAGCTGTTCTGGGTGCCTGACTTGTAACATTGACTCAGATGGTTATTCCAGGATAAGTATCTCAGAGAAGTTCTCAATAGACAAATTCAATATCATAAAATTATATTGGTTTATGCTGTCAAAATATCACCACAGAAAAATTGAGAAGTGTCAGAGTCACAGTGCTTAAGGTGCAGAAGATAACCAGGAACCTGAATGGGGAATTATTTGCTGACCTATCGCGCTGTTGAATGTCTCTACCTTAATTTGAATTATATTTATGGCTTCGTATTAGGTATTTACTACAATGCACCAAAACAAGAATACTCCTCTTAGGCAGCTGGAAGTAAATGCTGAGAATCTTTCTCTTCTTTTATTCTACTTAGAATTCACAAAAATTCAGACTTCGATTAGCATGTGCATGTAGGAGACTCTCTGTAGCTCTGTTGAAGTTCCACAGCTTGGTGTGCTCTTATTAAACCTTCTAGGAAGGAAATCCATCTTGTATTTGCATGAGTAAGTAGATAAAACAAGCAAATGTGAAGAAACACTGATCAATATTGCACAAAAGCTTTGACATGGGTTGCTTATTATCTTTTCAATACCTGGGATCATATCCAACTTGAGGCTAAGACAATTAACTTTGGGAAGACCTGAACAAATCTATCAGAGTGCCCCTATTCAGAGTGACACATATTCAAAGTGTCAGTGTAAGGCATGGAGTTTCTGTGTAGCTTTTTCCTAACTATTTTTTACAGATTTGTAAAGATGTGTACATCCTGCTTAACACAAGAATTAAATTGTTTGCAAAGTTATCGGAAGGTATTTTCATATGACTTCACATACAACCTCATATACAGAGATACCCAAAATCTTCTCTGTTTATGTAATTGTAATAATAATGTTGATGTGTTGACAGTACTTGCATGTAGGAATATGCAAAATCATGGTTTAGGAAGAAAATTCAGTCATGCCATCTTATATTCAGAGCTGTTTCCTACACCATTTTGCCATAGCAGTTTGTTTTGTTTTGTCTATAGTTTGTTATATAGTCCACATCATCTTACAGAAAATTCATCTGGAACAGTTAAGATTTTCTGAGTTTAACTGCCAAGAACCACTTATTTTATCAGCTTAAACTGTTGTATAGAGCTGTCATTGGTGCATTTATTTAAGATGTATAAAAGCAATACTTAATACTTTCTATGGAAAAAACACTCAGTGTTTTCTCAGGTATTCCAGGATTCATTCCCATGAATGCTAAGGTGCCTTTACACTGGTTGGAACAATTGAAGAATCCTGTAAAGGCATTGGGAATTAGATCCAGATATACTTTATTTTTTTCCAGCTATATCAGCACAGAATTACCATGCTAGTATGTCTGGAGGCTTCTGTGGTGAAGTGATCAACCAGTGCAGTGGAAACAAAGCAAGTCCTTCCATGCACTTGCTTTTATCTCAACTTTTCTTTACAAGAATCAATGAGATATTTGGCTTAGTTGATCTCTCTTAGTAAATATGCACACAAAGAATACAGTGTGCTTTTGCTAGCTTTGGTTTAACCTTCTGAATTATGTCAGAAATTTATCTGTCTCCTACAACACCATTTTTATAGTTCAGAATACAGAGAAATTGAATAATAAGCAGTTGAACCAATGTTAATCAACTCTGCCAAGCTGCTCACATGTAACATAACTTTAATAGCAAAATATTGCCCAGAGTGGTTTCAAACTATAAAAATCACATCCTATGCTGTTCAGTGTTAGGCTGTCTCAACTTCCCCTACCTATGTATTTGCATACAATAGGTTCAATGTGATTTGATGAGGGACTGTACTTACACCTTATCTCAGCTACAAAGAGAAAAGACACACCACAGAGTGTAAGCACAGTACACATGAATTATTCCTTCTTTAGCTTAAGTGTTCACCCCAGGACAATATCAAAGTCTTGTTTTTCTCTTGCTAATACTTTTGTTACTATTACTGTGGCCAGCTTTTTCTGAAGGAGTATTATTGAAAGTGATGAGTTCTAATACACTGTATAGCCAAAAGTTTGCTTATCAGATCCAGTTTTCTGTTTTGGGGGAATCTCTTCTGGAATGCCTTAGAGAGCCTTTCAGCATAGATAATAATGAGCATCAGACAGAAAAAATTAATGCTTTCTTATTATCCAATACTTTTGGCACTGAGTTCTGTAATTCATTTTATGGCAATATTAGAGTGTAAAAAAGAAACTAAGCCTTCTCATTATATTTTGCCTTCCTGAAGATGATTTAATAAGCCTATCCTTTCTATTAATCTGCAGAAACATAAGTGACATGCCTTGGCTTGATACTTAACTTGCATCATTCTAAATTTGGAGATTGTATTAATTTCCTGAGAAGTGAAGCATCCTTGTCTTGCTACAGAAATGATCTAATTAAGTAAGCATAGGCCTGGCCAAAGGGATAAACTCTGCACAAATATTCATTGACAGCTCCAGCTTCCTGGCTACCCTGATGGCTTAGGTCAGAAAACAGACCTCACTCTTGTGCCAAAACCCAGCTATAATAGTCACGTTTCACTCTGACACAAGTTATGTCTTAATGCTAAATTCTACCTGTATGTAAAAATCCATCACAAGGTTCACAAGCTACTTACATCTTCAAAGTGACTGGAGAAAAGCGTTGACCTTGTGGAGTCTCTACCTGCAGAGGGGACTATGGTAAGCACTGAAATCATGGTCTGAAAGTTACTTTGATGATTCTCCTCCTCTCTTTCCTCTTCGCATGAAATTCATAACTTTATCCTATAAAGTCTATCTTCCCCAGCAAACTATTTTAGAATCACCAGAAATTGTGTTGTTACAATAAGATGCATACCTATTAAACAATTATGTGCAAAACACACATGTCTGTCACAGCAGTAGGATGCAGTGAGGAACTATAAAACACTTCTTCGCAGAACAGTACTTTCACACAACTCACCAGTAATGGATTTTGGCTGGTGTTCCTAGACTTGAAGGACTCTTGTCATTTGACAGTGCAAATATATCAGCACATACTCTATTCGCCACTATGCCCGAATTCATTCACTCTTCCCAAACCACTTCCTCCAAATATTAGAATTCCATTTGCTCTGATCTTTCTTACTCCTCTTAACTTACTTCCTTCCTATTCAGTTTTCTACACCTAACCTAACCCCTACAGATATTCATCTGTGCACCTTCTCCTTTCCTTTCCTAATCTCTCTAACCAGTCTCTTTCCATCAGCACATCAGCTTGCTTCACTCCATCTTTCTGCTATTCCATCATTATAGCATTTGGTGCTCAGACCAAGGATCCCACCACCTTTTACACCTATCACTCTCAGGTGTCCTTTGCCCTTCCGTGACATACTCAGACTGTGTGCACGCTGCACAAAAATGATAAAAAAGGTCACACGCACACACACACAATCACACTTGGCGTCATTCCCAAGTGGGATGTATTAGAAAGGATAGAGTAAAGTATAGGGGACATTCAGACTGCTTCAGAAACTTTCCTGTGGGGATCCACAAGGGATCTCTAGTTAAACCTGTAGAGAGTCACAAGAGCAGTTTTCAATCAATGGTTATAAGAGAAACTGTGTGTAATAGTTGTAGGTGTGCAAGACACAATTAAAACAAAAAAACTAATAATCCCACTAAATCTATACTTTCAAATTTCTTTTGACTGGTGCGCCATTACTTCAAAAACCAACAAATCACACTTAAGACCAATGTACTAGTCAAACATCAGCCCATAAATACAGAAAGTGTAACAAATTTAACATAAAAATTTACTTGAACTTCAAATGAGTTTGCTGACTCTCAGTTAGAATTTTGTCTTCTGTGTGAAACACAGTGTCCTTCTTCAGGTCTCTGCAAAAAGCAGATGTAGATATTTCTGAGCTTCTGATTTATAAAATCAGAAAACAGTACATTCAGTCCACTGATGTGGATTCCAATGCTGTAACAGTTTCTGAAGGGTTAACCTGCAAGGTCAGGAGTGAAACTGTTAGTCTACTGGAATACCTAGTATCATTAAAGTCAACTAATGGCTACCCTGCACACTGTCTGCCTTCTAGGACACACTTCTATTGGCTATAATGGACCTCATTTAGATTTTGATTCTTTTGTGTCAGAAATTACAAAATACTCTACACTGACACAGGCTTGTAAGTGAGTACTGTGCAATGGATTGCAAATTGAAAAAAGAAATGCAAACCCAAGATAATTACCTATGTAGGTGCATTTGTCCCATTAAAACCTACAAATACAGATGTAGCAGAGGCATATGAGATCCAGAACCTGATCTAATGTTTGCCCCATAGGCTGAACAAGAAACATGCACAATTGATACTAGGTCAAAAGTTGGACTCAATCTCTGAGGTCTTTTTCAATCTAGTTGATTCTTTGACACTAGTATTCATAACATCTATCAATTCAGTGACAGGGAACAAAACAGAAAACAACAAAAGAAAAGATAGAAACTAAAATAGAAAACACAGTAAGATCTTGCTTGAAAAAAATGCATATCGAGAAACACATGTTGAAAAGGAAATAGCTCAAAGTCTTTCAGAGTAACTCCTTGAAGGTGACTGTCATGACTTAAGAATAGGTGTGCTGCCGGAGAGAACGGAAAAAAGATATTATGCAATTTGGGGAGGTATTGCGTTTTCACAGGGCTAAGACCACAGTTCCTCTCAACACCAGTTGACAGCCACCTCTTCCAGCTGCCAGGAGAGAGCGCCAACAGGTTTGGTTTAGTATCAAAGTGAGGTATAGTGAGGGTGACGATACCTGACCATTTCCTGTTGTAACTAACAGTGCTACTCGTGTATTACAATAAAGAAAATTATTACATTCTAGGACATATGCATTAGTCCTTAATTTGCTGTGCAAGCTGCTAGGCTGTGCAGTAAAGCTGGGTCCAACAGAGATGGATAAGACTTCAAATACTCATGCATACTATGACATATTATGTCATACTTGCTGTCTCTGTGCAGTTCCAAGCTGAGTATGGACCTCTACTCATGAACACCCCTTGCAGGGACAGGGAACGCAGACACCTCACTCCTGGTCCCAGACTTGCAGGACCTCAGTGCCAAAAGGTCCTGGACCCCAGTAGATGAGCTTAGATTTGGTTGCCTCAAGGATAGACATGTTCAAAGGGGGAATGAAATTTAGAGAGCAACAAAGTCTGTTCAGAGCCTCGCTGACTTCCACTCTGAGGATGAGATGAAAACCCACCATCTTTTGACTCCATTAAGTACAAACCAGGAAAAAAAGAACTAACAATAAAAAGACATAAGAGGAAACATGACGGGCAAGTTAACTGTAAGTGGTATCCAGGTTTAATTCACTAGGTAGCATGTAATTCCCGACCTTTTATTCCTCCACATCAGGAGACACACTCCTTTGGAACAAAGTGAAAAAGTAGTACAATTTTTTCTTTCTGAAAAACCCACTTATATTCCTGTAAGCCTTCCTTGAGTACCTCGAGAGCCTTCAAGATTACTCCAACCAGAGGAACAAAAGAAGCATTCAAAGGGTTACAATAACCCTTTTCCTCAAGAATAGAAGAAAACATCAGATGTGGCTGCAACTTTCAATACATTCTTAATACCAACTACTTGGCAGCATTTGTTTCTAGGAGATAAATCTGATTTGCGAACACAAAAGAAAGAGAATGAAGACAGCTGGTCAGACTAGACACAGAAATACCTGCTGTGCCCAATAAAATAAAGAAAAAAAATTTTTGCACAGGGACCCATGAAAACAAAGTCTAAAGAGTAGTAATACTCGAAGAAAATGTATTCAGTTACCAATCTCAAATAACAATTGTAATGCAAATTAAAGCAGCAGTTAAGCAACAGTGCAGAGTAATTAGAGATATTAAATCATTTAAACAAACCTTTTATCAAATAAAACAGGCACTAAAGGAGATCCAGAGGCCCTTACTATGCCACTGGGTTTTCTGCAGGAGTGTTTAAGTTGTGAATGGATAAATGCTTCCCAGGAAAGTTGGATACCTTGCACAGCAATACTGATCCTTCTGCCAATAGGCTCTCTTTACTTAACTACCTTATGTGGACCATGTTGGTTTAATTACTAGTCTTACAGGACTGGGTTACAGAGAATGAAAATAAAAGGCAAGATGAGAAACCTCTGGTTTGGTGGCTCAAGCAGAGAATAATTACACAAAAAGGGTGCAACTGTGTGCCTGTGACCTGCACACTGCCATAGCTCCATCAGTCTGCTGGAGACTGGACTCCAGCAAACAAGGAATGATATGTAACAGCAACTGGGAAGAACAGTAAAATGACTCAGATGAGAAGGTTGCAAAAAGCTCTTACATTCAAAATGTGTGTTTTCATGACAAAAAAGTCCCTGTGCCAGCTCAAAACAGACATAGCCCCAGACTCCTGCCAAATAATTTGAAGTGGTAAAAGGGACTAAAGGTGAAAACTGAGTTGCAGCTAAGTGCCTGACACAGGCACCCAAGTTAGGCAGATCACACAGGTGTTTTTGTTTATCTTTTAAAAATGCCTCCCTACCAAAAGGAATAATCAAAAAATTCAATGAGACTTCTTTGTGGGATTAATGTGGGTTTGCCATACCACTGTATGACTGCAGAAGTCCATCGACGCAGAGCATAAATTAATTAACCCTACACACAGCATAAGGAGCCCCTTTCACACTTGTACAGTTGTGCTTCAATCACATTAACTTATCATACCCTGGAGTAGGAAAAAGCTGCTGCAATCTAATAATGTTACACCTGGATGTGAGCTTCCATGGCAGTAAAATATTATTTAAGTCAATACTTCTTCACTGCTTCTGCTAATTTGCCTTTGTTCCTTTTAAAAGAAATTACTTCAGATGTTGCCTAAAATAATAACCAAAAAGAGCTACTCTTTACCTTACCCTCACTTCTGTGTGTCTATATGTCCTTTTTAGGATCTCGGCTTCTCAAGTCAGTGCAAGTAAGTCTTTCAAAAGTACCAGTAGAAAATGAAAATTTCTTGACCCAGAGAAGTCATAGGTCCCTTGTCCCATCTGGGTTACCAATCTGTTGCCTCAAATTGAGGCAAAAAGCTTTCAAGACAGTATTAGTATAGATAAAGTAGAGAGCAGTTCTTTAATGAAAGCTCTTGGTTGCATGAGCTATATTGGCACATACAGTATAAGGTTCTTACAAATTAATAACACTGCTTAGTTATCATATGTAGTAGGTTTATCCACCCCAAGAACCTTTTGTCCCTGGTGCCACCCTCAGATCTGTCCTGCTGGAGTGCCTCCGGGGGCTTGGAGCCTTCTATCTTGTTTTGACTACAATATGTCTTGTTATTGCAGTCCAAGGTCCTGTGCATGTGTCCCAAACATGATGTCCTTGCTGCTATCCTGTCCATTGAAGTTAAACTGAAATTTAGGAATGTGGCACAAACTGTGAGAAACTGTTAGAAACTTTTAGCTGGTACCTCAAGTGTGGGAAACTACACAGCTATACAAAAATCTACAACTATATATACAAAAATATTAAATATGCAAATATATAGGAATCCTAAGGCATCATAGCCATGGAATTGGTCAGTGCAGTAGTCTGTTTAACTAGATAATATATGCAATGCCTGTCTCTGTGTAGGGAAGAAAGATGGTGGCTAGGAAAAGAAGAGGATAACAGAGTCTGCAAGCAGGTGTGCAGCTTTCCTCCAGTCTCATGGAGAGGCCCCATGAAGAGATACGGATGCCTCAGGCTCTGCTATCTCATTGCAGCAGGCAAGTTCATCCCTAGGCAAGGCTCAGGGAGCAACACTGCTGCTGCAGTGATAGGGGATTCTGTTTCGCTCATTAGGTCAGGGTGAACTGCATGAGGACAACAATAGTATTTGCAAAGCATGAGAAAAACCATGGCATTTTGCAGTATGTTTTTCAAGAACCCAGTTCCACAACATCACAGGAAGTAGCGAGGGAAAAAATCGCCATAAAAGCTCAGTTAACTAGGACTTAGTCTGTATTTTCCTTTCCTTTATGGAAATAAATCTACTTTAAGCTGATAATCTTTTTAAGTAGCTGCAAATAAATTTGTGTCATGCAACTAATATCCCTGGCCATTCAACAGTTCTTCAGGAGAAGTAATTTAGTTTATGGAGCTGTCATCTTTCTTTGCTGCCTCTTCTCCCACCCCAGATTTCTGGGAGAATGTATCGCTCTGATATATCATCCTCCTCACACAGAACTTCTGTAGGCAACATTTACATAATCACCAAATGACCTATTCATCCCAGATAGATCTAAGTCTTTCTTTAATCAATTCTTTAGTCCCTACATCATGTCATCCTTGTTAAGCAGGCCAGGTTTATCTCTACATGTCAAGAGCCACTGTGACTAATTAATTATTCTACCTTATCAGTCTTTTAAGAAGTACTTAAAAAATCACTGAAGAGTCCACTTCAAAACTATATTGTCAACTAAGAAAGAAAATAGCACACAAAATAATTAAAATAAGAAGAATCCTTCTTCTGTACTATATCATCAGCTTCATATAGTTTAAAGGGTTTTGCTACCAAAGAATCTTGCCTTTTTTTTTTTTTTTCATGGTTTGCCGTGTCCTACTTGGTCAAGCATAAATGCATACTTATGTAAACACTCTGAACAGTGAACAACCTCATCAATTTCCACTAGCAGAATTTCTTTCTCTCTAAAAGAGGGTGTCCTGTTCTACAGCTTATGAAATCTTTCTCAGTCCCATGTGGGATTTTTCCACTTTTCTTTTTCTAGTTTACAGCACTTACAACATTTCACAATGCCTATGCACTTTGATCATCCATCCAAAAATCTCTTTATAATCTCAGTGTTATTAAGAGCAATCAGAGTCTGAATGAAACAAAAATAACCAACGCATTTGTACACTTTCTTCTTTTTAAACTAGTGTAATTCATTAACATATTCATTCAACCATACTAGGGAAACAACCCATTTCTTGAGCTGTAATTGTGAAAATGTCCATTTATGCCTGTCTCTGTCTCAAGAATTGAGCAAAGACTGAAATGAATTAGGGTTTATGCTTACTAATATTTATCAAAGATTTCCAACCAGAGAGTATTTTACCAAAAAAATCTGCTGAAGAAAGCAAACAGTCCCTTAACTGATTTCCACAGGAGTCCAGCCAGAACATGTTGTGGGTTGACACATCGCTGCTACTGAACACACTCAGCGCGATTCAAGATGCCTAAAATAAATGCTTTTAACCGATGTTAGAGTATCTGCATTAATTTTTCTGTTTCTTAGTTATCCATAGAACAGGTTCTTTTGTACCAATTAACTTCTGTTGACTGAGAGGAGCACTGCTGTGTTAGCTGTTATAGAGAAATAAAAATAACTCATCTTCTCTACAAAATAAAGCAAGTGGAACTAAAGGATGAATGTCAAAAACCTAACACTTTGTTTATAATATGTACCCATCTGTCATTCCAATTGTTTTATGATGAGATTACTTTCCTTTGTGTATACAATACTTCTTAGAGCAGGTATTATATTTCATACAGAGAGATTCCGTGTAGTTTTAGTGGAACTTAACTGGAAAAGTACTACTTAAAGTATATATTAACACCTACACCACTCTTCCTCCCATCACGTTTAGGGTGAGAATGTGGTCTTTGTTATTTTTTCCCTATCTGTAAAATGCAAAAGCCTGTTTCTAGAACCCCAGGATACTTTCCTACTGGAAAATCACACTACTCACTCAGGATCTCTGCTGCCTATTGTAAGGAAGCATTTGTATGCTAAATAAAACTAAACCCCATTCCACAGCATACTGGAACTGCACAAATCAATACACTGTTAAAATCATCGGGTTCATTTCATGGTTTCAGTTCACTGTTAGCACCTAGAGAAAGATGAATGAATCCTGTGGTCTCAGCAAGAATAGACAGCATTTCTTCAAAATACAGTGAAAAGTTTGTTAAATGTATTTAAATTTTAAGTATTTAATTGAAAAGGAATTCCTCTTACCATGATGGTTTGCTGCATGAGGTAATGGAATTTTTTTAGTGTAAAATTTTAGCAATCCAATTCTGTTACAGAAATAGCTTAACATCTATGATTAAGCCTGTGTGTACACTCTTCTTTGTCCAGCTACTAAGGCTGACTAATAAAGCTGTTACTGCTTAGAAATTAGGCAAGCCACCTTTCACTCTACGCTCCCAAACCCTCTGTGGGGAAAGGGGAAGTGGTATGTGATAGAGCTGGCTGTTTACATCCCTAGGGCTTCAGTTAAGGACAGAAAACGGTTCCTTTCTGAACAGAGGAAATGGCTGTCCAGTAAATACATGCTGAAAAACACATACTGTGAGAGAGGCTGATAGCAACGAACACAATATACATTGCAGTATAACAATGGTTTGGACGCACACAGGATCACCACAAGCTGACCAAGGAGAGCAGCTATCAGGGAACTGAAAAATGACTGGTGAGTGACAAGCCCTTATGGAAGAAGATGCTTTACAGGAGTTGTGAGGGAGTCCGCACACCCCTGACAGCATACAAATTTATCTTACAGCCTGAAAATTTATCTTACTGCCTGCAATACTGGATTTACTAGTGTTTTTTTCACTGTCTCTGTCAGTGGCAATAGAGAATCTCATCCCCTGGAGGAGATCAAGAGTAGTGAGTCAGGTTTTAATAGCTTTAATTCTCCTCTTTTTCTCTGGGGAACACCAATTTGCGGCTGGCTGTGACTGTCTTCTCAGCTCCTGCAGATGACCAACAGCTTGCCTGGGAATATAACCTAGATTTTGACAGTGTAACTGTCATGTAGGAAGATAATGTCCTTGTGCACAAAGACCAAAAGACTGTTCCCAGGGGGAGCACAGCCCAGGTTGCTTCAGGCTTTTCAAGAGAAGAGTTCAACAGGACCCATGGCTACTGCCAGCAAACACTCAAATTCTGCTCATGACCAGTGATGTCCCTCAGGGCACCAGCATGCCTCCAAGCCAGATCTCAAGAGGAGCCAGTATGGCTGAGTCAGTGCTGATTAGGGTGTAGAAATCCTTTGAAGAACCAGCTGAACAACTGGCCTTATCCTCTATACAGCATCTAGCAAAGTGCAACAAGCCCTAAGGATATTTGTAGAAAGCCTGGAGGAAGGCTTTTTATCACCTCCAGCTGAGCAGGAGTCATCCTGTCTCCTCAGAGAAGCAATGGTCACAATGACCGAGGCATGATCACTTCTGAGGTGCATTACTCTAAGTCATTCTATCAAAGGCTGGACCAAACTTCCAGTTTCTCAGGCTGTGATGAGTAAATGAAAGCCCTGCTCAGTTTTAACCACTGAACACCAGTAATTTTCAGAAGATAGATTACAGCTTTGCTCCTTGTACTCTACAGAGCTAATGTGTGGACAAAACAATTTGTAAATAGGGTACATGTCTAAAAAGCCAGTTATCAAACTGTCCTCTACCTAGAGTCTTCCCTGGAGCAATGCAGATCCTTGCATGCACATGACAGCCATAAAAGGTACTCAGGGCACTACAAAAATGTAGTTAAATGCAGAGACTCACAGGTTTTAGAAAATCTTTAGAAATTCAGAAAAAAACCCTTCTCTACTCTGCTCATGCAAGGGATATATTTTATATAAATAGACAGCATGTCATACTCAGAGATTCCTTGGCTTTTCCAAAGTTTGCATGGATTTGCCCACACAGTGGCAGATACCTCTGAACTTGGAAAGGGAATTATTTTGCACTAGTGATATGAGAGAATTCCAATGGAAATTTTCACAAGTAGGAAAGTAGCAGACTGAAGTGAGGCCACAGTTCTTCTCCAACATAACCCAGTGTCAGTTTTTGTGTACTGTGATCTGCAAAGCAAGAGCACCCAGCTTCTGACAGGACCTGCCAGTGACTAGTCCTGTTGGCTCTATGCAATAGATTTGTTCGTTTCTTTGGAACAAATTCCATGATCTCCAGTAGCTGTACTGTTTATAATGGAGTCAGAAGTTTATGCATAAATATAATCTTTTTTTGCTACTATGCCTGGAAGAGATCTCATTTGCAAGGATGAAACACTGCATTATAAGGGTTTGAGGCAGAGTAATATACAAGTTTGTTGAAATAAAGTACCACAAGAGGATTAAAAACTAACTTAAATATAGTACAGGATAAATAGAAGATTTTATGAAAAAAGAAAGAACAATCAACCTGCAGGAACCAAGAGCCATGACCCAAGAACTAAGAACAGGACATTATAAATCAAATCACAGAGAAAATTCAAAAGTTGGTAAAGCTAAAGAATAACTTTGGTTGAACTCTGTGTTGATCTTAGGTATTCATATAGTAAAATACCACACACAGACTCACCCCCTACTCATAAGCCTCTTTTTTATGGAGTATGTGCCGTAAGTGTGCACTGTATCATAAACAGAGACAACAGAATGCAGAGCCAAGGACTACAGACTTAGGTTGCTACATATATAGGAAATGCCAATTTTTTATTGTTAAAAGTGTATAAAAATGAGGGCATGTCATGCTAAAGGTGTGCTAGTTTTGTGGATTACCACCTAACACCCATCTCTGTGCAGACATGAAATAAACCAATATTCCAACTCCGTGTGTGAATTTGCTTCTTACACACCAGATGAAAGAACCCATATTTGGGACCACAAGCTGAGAACATCATCTTTATTAGTGTTGTGGATGGTTTCCAAGCAGATAACCAATATCTCTTCAAGTCCAGAAAGCCAATTTGGTTTCAAAACATATCTTTTGCTTTAGGTAAGATTAAGAAGTTGCAGAACCATCAATTACAGTCTCATTCTTGCAAAAGGTACCACTCATGTAGCAAGGACTTAGGGTTGCACTTCCAACATCATAGTCTTTGCTACTCAAACATGTTACCTCAATTTTATTTATTTATTTACCTGAGTACTTTATCCTATTGCCTTTAAAATTCCTGTTTATGTAAATAATTCATGGCCTTTTCTAGTTTTCTTCTTCCTTTGCTTTTGTCATTTTAAGTGTTTTAGACATCTGTCCTGTGAATGTTCTTTGCCTGTTTCAGAAGCAAGATAAAGAACTCTGCAGCAAGTCAATAGCAGGTATTACTGAACGGAAATATTTGTTCTACACCATAAAGACATGCCTCAAGCAAACAGCAAAGCCTTTTCCTGTACCCAGGCTCCTACTTGGTCTACCTGGAGGATTTCAATGGAGAGGTTTGAAGTAAGGGACATGATGCCCTGTGATTGTGAGGATTGCAGTTCTGTTCATCTGAGGGAAAGAGGTAGATCAGAGAAGATTGTGGTTATGAGGTGTCTAAAGTTGTTAAAAAGTGCAATAAGAAGACAACTGTGTTGCTGCAGTACAACTAGAAAGCAAAGTGTGAAAAGCACTGAAGATAGTATTTCCTGCACCATATGCTTTGGAGTTTAGTATAAATAAATTTAATCCTTCAGTTTAATTAAAGAGCAAGTGGACTTTCAGGTCCCTGGACAATTCCCTACAGTCATGCCTAGAACTGAGGAATATGTGATGGCTTTAGTTAATTTAGTATAGTGCAATAGATGGACCCAGTAATCTATATTTCAAAGATTTTGTGAAGGTTACAGTAAAGACTAAGCTACTTGTTTTACACTGGTCTCAGACTGTCTTTTATCTCTGTTGGTCTTTAAAAGCTGTTTAGATAGACACAGTTCATTATCAGCTGTTAAGCATGAGAGCAGTGGTTGTTCTCTTCATTGTGGAGTCTCCTCTCCTCTCCAAGTCTAGGATCTGGTCACCTTGGAGTTGCTTGAGGAGACTATTATTTTATAGCTTATACCACTCAGAAACACACAGGCTATATCTTACAGCATTAATGCATAAGTCAGTCATGTTTGCTAGTAATGATGATGATGGTGGTGACAGTAATAATGCTAACAACAATGGTTGATGTGAGATAGGCAAGATTTGAGCCAAGAGAAAGAGACTTGCCAAACATTCAGCCTTGAAAAAAGAAGTAGTGAGGTCCAGTCACCTCCTTTTCTAGCTGAGACTGGCAATATTAGACACAGTGTTCGACACTTATAATAATGACAAATGTCTTGAGACTATGGGTTAAATAATATGTTTTAAGTGTTGGCTTATGCTTCCCATAGAGACATTAGAGGCTATTGAAGTACATTACCGTCACTTGCCAAATTTTATAATCTGTCAAACACAGGTTTCTGGAATTGCATTAAACAATACCCACATTAATGGATGAATTAAGAGTGTATTCACCAGTGTTCTCTGTTTTGAACAAGAGATCTTCCACACGAAACCTGTAGTAAATGCATTCAAGGAGTACAATTATAGTTATATAATTAGGCTTATCAAAGGTGTTTTCTAAATGTTGTCTATAAGGGGTCTTTAATATGTCAATTCATGGATTTTTGGTCCAGAACATAGCATGCTCTGGTCAGTTTCTTCTGTTAAAAAACAAAACAAAGCAAACAACAACAACAACAAAAGTGCACCAAAACCAAAGCAAACAAAAAATCCAAACCTGTATGCACGTCACAATTAATTCAAAACAGGACAATGGGCATGTATCTGGGCTTATATCAAAACCAGTGAGATTTATTTTGAGGGACATCATGTTTTCTAGTTCTTAATCTTCTCCATATACGGAAGTAAGGATTTTATTATTTATAAAAATAATAAAAGTAAAAATTGCCCCAATATAAATAAATATACCAAAATACCTAGAAACAGTACTCTGAATCTTATTCCAACAATTAATTATAGTGCAGTGTATCATCACACAGTCTAGTCAACCATCTCCAAAACTCAGTATGCCAAAGATTTTGAAGCCCAGTATTCCATGGCATCCAAAACTCTTTACCAGGGTGTACTGACTACTAAAACCAAATGGTGGAGTTCCTTCAACCTTGAAAGGTTGACTGTACAATCCTGTTCCATGCAGAAGAACCAGCTAGAAATGGAAGCCACATAGGAAGTAGGATTCAAGAAGCCTAATATTAAGGAAAAGAAAAAAGAGCCAATACACAGACAATAAACCTGGAAAAGAAGGACTCTTTAGAAGTGCTATCAGGAAACAGACATAACACTGGCAACTCAGTCAATTGAGAAGGTATAGGAAATGGAGAAGGGACAAAGAGCAACAGCATGCCCTAATAACCTAAGGCAATTTATGTACCTTTCTGACTGACTTGCTTTTGGCTGGACCTCTTTTCCCATACAGAAGAGAGGATGAAAGAGATTGTAAATACGGATTTACAGTACTAAAAACCACTGCTTTTTTCCTCACACCCAAATTGTCATGGGTTTCACAACCAGGATTAGCCAAAGCAATGTGGAATGCTCACTAATGTTGCATAACATTTATTGAAAAAGAAAGAGAAAAGCTTCATTTTCACAACACAGTCACATAGCTGCTAATGCCAGCACAAAGGAGGCAGCAGGAATGTATGGTCTGGGAGTTAAGACCACTGTGACCTTGCATACAGCTTATGGACAGGACCATTGTACTGTCACTCCAGGAATACTGTGTAAACAGAGAAATGCATGACTGGCTTTTGAGAAGCCATGATTTATCATTTGCCAAACACTGCTTTGTTCTGATGTAATGTTCCTCCTTGCTCCTCCAAGAACACATCAAAGTGGCATAAAATCATAAGAAATGCAGATGGGGTACATTTCTGTATAAATCACTACTGGTTCCATAAATCTCTTCACCACTGTGACAGGAGTTGGAGGAAAGTACAGTCTCTGAGCATTTTATGAGAAGGGTGCTCTGCTCAGTTCTTTTCAAGTGAATGAATAAGAAAGTACAAGTTTTGGAACAACATGTCAGAAGTACAAAAGTTACCTATAAACATATTTGATTTAGTGGATAATCAAGAAAAGGCTTCCTTGGAAATTCCTGCTGTGTCAATGTTAGAGGTTAGTTATCTAATTAATTTTAATATCAGTATAGAAAAATGCAACAACCTAAGTTTATGACTTTTTAAATGCTGTGGCAAACATCGCTAATCTCGGAGAAGTAAAAATTGACAATTTCAGTTGCTGTTTAACCTGTCATTACTAAGAGGTTCCAAAAGTATCAGAAATTTTCATAAACAAGGTTTAGGACAGAGAAGTTGTGAGTCTCACTTCATTCAGCATTCTGGTTGACTACAGATTTTTGACATGGAAATCGTAAGCAAAGATTAAGTCGAAGTTGTTTTATAACTTATCTGAAGTATATAAATGTGTGTATATATATATATTATAAAATAATTATGTATGTGTGCATCAATACCTATACACATCTATATGCTGATATATAGGGACAGAGAAGCTTAAACCCATGGTAAAATAATTAATCTGTGATAAAGTTATTCTCTGATGCAAAGACAAGAAGTCAAACAGCAATTTAAGCCCTGTTGCTAAAATATCTGTAATGAACATGAAAGCAGCTGATGAAGGTGTCACATGCCATCTGTTCATACCACATAATAAAGCTGACAGATCAGATGGCACATTTCCCTAGTTTTTGTCACCTCTATGTGACAACATTTCTTTGGATCACGATAGACAAGGCAACACAACGACTAAATAACTTTGAAGATCTGTTTTCACATTCCTAATGGAAGATAAGCAGATAAAAACCACAGATTCTTGAGCAGACCTGCTTTCTGGAAGTCATATAGGAAGGTGCAACCACTCAGATGCTATATTTATGCACAGACTAACCCTAGACATAGTCATGAATAGCTCCATTTGTGGATAAGCTCTTAAACTGAAGGCCTTTGCTTAGTGTGCAGACTTTGGTGGCCTGGATTAAGGTGTGGGCTGTGTGATAGAATTCTATCTGAAAAAGTGGTCTCCCTGAATCTCAGCTTATCAAAGCAGTATGATATACCTGGATTTGGAGATGGTTACAGGCTGTGGCAGAAAGCATCTGTTGGGTCATGTTTTTAGGCAGAACTTTGTGTCATTTTGAATTTACAGCCTCAGGGGAAACAATTGCTAGCAACTGTTCCCAGTACTATGTGAACTTCCAGTGCAAATGAAAACTGGGGAAAAGAAAAGAAACTTTTGAAACCACATCTTTGACTTCAGATTTCCACTTAAAAATATAGAAACTCAGAAATATTTTAATCAGATCTAGAATCTATGCATTTTTAACGAGTAGTTGCAAAGAAATGTCTCATTAATTGAAAGTGTACTTCTTGATCTGACTTCATAAAAAATAGCTTCAGTAGTTTAAATGTGCATGATCCTTTTCCAGGATCATGTGCATGATTTAGAGCTGTTGTGTTGCTTGCATCCTAGGTACTAAATAATTGTAAAAGAGACCTCGTAAGAACAAGTCTTTGCTAGATAGAAGCAAACCAGCTGTTTCCTTATTTTTTTTTCTGTTAAGGGGGTTTTTTAAATTATTGTTGGCAATAGAAATAATGTTATCGCTGAGAGGATATAATAAAAACAACTTCTCACTTATTCTACCTATAAATTTTTTCATTCTTACAACAAATTCTTCTCAGGTTGCTAATTAGAAAGTTCTTTAATTGATGAGCATCTGACCATTAGGGCATTTTCAATTTCTCACAGCATCCCAAATGACAGTGTTACAAAAAGGCATAACTGAAAAGAGACTAATTGGAACAATTAATTGAAACAACATACAGTTAATTTCAATTATAGAATCCTGACTGCTCCTTTATCCCTTGTTATGTGGCCTGCTGTACTAGGGTGGTGTTCCTATAGACTCATCAGCAAAAGCTGTGTGAAGATCCCATCTGCTGTTAATCATCCTGTATTTACTATTTGTATTACCATAACACACATCAGCTCTACTCCTGCGCACAGTTCCCAGGGTATGGTATTCGACAAAAGCAGAACAGGACTGTAGACACAAGCATGGCTTTGCATGCTTGAATTACCCATTCAATCTGAAAAAAAGTCAAGCTCCTCACTCAAATACTTTGGTTTTTTTAAACGTCCTCATCACAAATTTCCTCAAGAAATGTCAAAGAATGCTTCTAAGCAAGAAGTCTGTTTCCAACTAAATACCCAGCTCTGATACTTGACAAGTTCTGGGAGAAAGTTCCAAAATGTGCTTTTTACAGGCAAAGGTTTCATGCTCCAGTTTTGAGGCTTACAAACACTGAGCTACAAATTTTTATCACCTGTTCATCATAAAGCAGGAGGTTTCTGCAGTCATTTTTACAAGAAGCAACTGTGTATCACTGTCTGTGGCACTCTGCAAAATCTGGCTGGGTGTGTACTCATACCCTGTAGGCTGATCTCAAAGTGATCACACTCCCTTGCTCCACTGTTTCTGCCAGCCATAGTGATTAATAAAGTTATGATACTGTCAAATGCATGGCAAGGTTTTCACCCATTTCTGTGAGGTTAGGATTTCCTGCTGCGTCATGGTACAGTAGCTTTTGTACAGGGTGCACCAATTCCATATTCACCTGCAAAAATTATCCAGGCTTTGACTTGAAAGAGTATTATTCCTTCATCTATACAGAGCTGACTTTGACTCAAGACTAAAGCTGTGCTACAGCTTCTTATGGGAAAAACTGTTTGATTTTTCATACTAGCATTCATTTCCTGTACCGTGACTCCTAGTTTGCTACAGGGATCTTATATAAACAGCCTATTCAGCAAGCTGTGCTGAGTTTGGGACATGACTAATTATAATTTTATATGGTTGAGTGAATCAGGACTGTACTATTCAAGAACAGGCTGTCTGGAGAGTTGCATTTATTCATAATATCCACCAATATTTTACCTTTCTCAAGCATTGTCCTCCCTGCAAAAAATGACAGAAACCATTCTTACCTCAAATTAATCTTTCCTTCTGTATGATTTCCCACACCTTTCTCCTACAGTACCACAGTTCTCTACAGGAAATACCATCATTTCACAGTTACCTTAGCAGGAAACACCATCTGAAGACACATTTCACACTGACATAACCTCTTCTGCTGGTAGCAGAGTGAGAAACCCTTCTGATTGTCAATTGTGTTAACAGCTCCTGGGCTTTTGAATCACTGTGAAGACATGATCTGTTGAAAGTCTGAATAATGATACTGTCTGAAATGTATGTCAAATCCATAATCTCTTATTTTGCAAACCACAGATCATCTATTGAAAAAGCAGCATTTCTTTGTAAATGCAAGCTATGCAGACAGGCTTCACATTGAAATATACCTACTCCTCTACTGATTTTCTGAGTGAACAAAAGCAAATCTAATGCCCGAGTACCTACATCAGGAATATGACCTGAACTTTGTGCAACTATGTGTGCCAAATATGCTTATTCAGATAGGCCAGGTTCGTCCCATCTTAAAATAAAGTCTTATGTAATACAATGATGGTGCATTGACAACAGCTGACTGCCAGACATCCAACCAAATGCTCTCTTACCCCCTCCTCAGCAGGACAGAGGACAAAAGTAAGATTAAAAAGCATCTGGATTGAGATAAAAGTAGTTTAGTAAGAAAAGCAAAAGCTGCACCTGAAAGCAAAGCAAGAAGAGGAATTTACTTACTACTTCACTTCTGGAGGAGTATGTCCAGCTGCTTCCTGGAAAGCCGGGCCCCAGTATCTGTAATGATTGCTTGGGAAGACAAAAGCCCTAATGGGGAATGTCTCTGCATCCTCCTCTTTTCCCTCAGCTTTTATTTGTAAGCATGATGCTGTACGGTATGGAACATCCCCATGGTTGGTTTTTGTCTGCTGTCCCATTTGCATCCCCTCCCAACCTCTTACCCACTCCCATCCTGCTGGCATAAGGGGTGGAGAGGTGGTTTGGAGGGAAAGCCTTGATATTGTGAAAGCGCTGCTCAGCAACAGCTGAACACTGTAGAGGTATCAGTGCTGTTATCAACCCTGCTGAACCACAAATGCAAAGCACAGCACTGTATGGGCTGCTAGGAGGAAAGCTGACTCCATGTCAGCCAGGGCCACTACAACACAGCTGCAAGATACCCAGCTACTGCAGTGACAATACACATGGATAATGTTCCTAGATCTACAGAAGTTATTTAACTGTCATGAGAGCATTTCCTAGAACCTACAGCAGAATGGTGAAGTCCACCACTTGATGACACATGGGATACTGGGGTATTTCTTAGGGACTTTTGATGGAAATCTGAGCCAGGAAGGTAAACACTTTTCCCTTCTTTGAAATACATGATCTTTCTGGGGATTGCCATCATTTTGCACCTATTGGAGGAGTCATACCACCTCAGTCTTAGAGAGAGTCAGTAGAACGTTCTTCACTAATGCAGAGCACAGCAAGACAACAGAAGACTGCTGAAAAGGCTGCTCTGGACAAAGGGAAAACCTACATTGCAGTGAACTCTGCAAAGTTTTGCCTTTCAGAATTTAGAAAACTAAAAATCACAGGCAATTGAAAAATGGGATTCAAGAGATTTCAGAGTTTATTTAAGCTAAGCCATCGAATAAAAGGCTACACAATTCCAAGAACACTGCATCTTCAAACATAAAGGAAGGCTTCCATTGCTTTATGTCCATCATTATTTTTCAACATTTTCCCCTAGTCTACTACATTTCTGTGGTTAGAGAAACCAACTGGAATGTCTGGTACAACTGGCTTATAAATCAACTTTTCTAAAATATCCACAGCTGGTGAACCATTAAAAATCATGACGAAACTGGCAGCAGCAAAGGAAGCACATTGTGAGTCAAAAAGTCTGAATGAGAGAATATGTCATATTCTCATATGCCCAAAAGTTGGGAAGAGGGTCAGCATTCTGTTAACCTCTTGGCTCCTCTAGTGAAAACAGCCTAATGCTCAGGACTTGGGTGCGACATATTAGGTATTGCTAAAAAGTCTGCCAGTGGCATCAGATACACTGCATTAGGCCCCACATACTTGTCACATGTTTATATTCTTACCTAGATATTAAACAATTGCATTCAAGATAGCATGCTTTACATTTATTTTTCTCCTACCAATGTGTTTCAGTCAGCATGTCTCTGTTATTTAGTAGAAATAAAAGAAAATTTCAAATTGTTCACACAATTAGCAATATCTGGAAAATAAAATCTCACAGGCATGAATGGGTTGATCACTCATAGAAGGAATTTGCTCTGTGGTGTACTCCTACGGCACAACTGGTTAGAAACAGACAACAGCAGCTATCTTTTAACACTGTAATATGCATTATAACTGCTAATACTGACTGCAATCAAGTATCTGATCTGGAATGCCAAGTCATGTAATCTTACATTTCCAAGCCAGTATAAGCAGTTAAAATAGACCTTTCCTATGAAGCTACCAGAGCATTCACACCTGTATGAGACCATTAGAACTGTGTAAATTTTAAAAATTCTATAGGAACTGGAATATTTTCAGATTTTGTAATAGGCTTCCATGACTTTCAATAGTCTTAACTGAAACTGAACCTTGTGAAGAACACGTCATTGTTTCAGCCCTTAATCTATTTTAGTTTGTTTGTAGGCTGCACGTACAACAAACAGAACCTGTGTTTCCAGTTGCAACACAAAATATTTAGGGATAATTTACTGATCCAGATGTAATGATAAAAAGTAATTTAAGTGAGCAGAAAAACTGAGCATCAAGTTTTCCTTTGTAAGAGGTGCCTCTGAGAGAATGTAGCACATGGCAAATTATGGAAGCTTGGTACAGTGTTGGAGAGAGACTGCCTGGATTTGATGTATGTCAGCGTAACATCTGGCTCTTCATTTACTCAGCATCTTATACCAGTGGTCAGCTGCTAATTCTGCTCCTCTTGCACTGATTCAGGTGCATCTTCCATCTCCCTGTGGCATTCCTAACACTGTGCTGCCAACACAAAGGACCCTGATAAAGTAAAAGTTGTAAATGTAATTTGACAGGATGTAAACGCATCTCTTGCCACCTTCACTACACCACAATGATATACAGTAACCTTGTCAGGGAGGTAGGTTACTATGCAGCTTCTATGCTTGTGGGTAAGATATAAACAATAAGAGCTGAAAAAAGTTGTCCCCAGAGACAAGCCAATATCCAGAGTACAATGAAAATCATACCTTTTTATTGAAATACATTACAAATATGAACACAAGTAGATCAATGGTCACTGCAGGATTTAAAGTCTATGTGGAAAAAGAGCAGTATGAAACCTGATGGAGAATCTGGGGCATGATGCAAACACTTCCATGCATAAAATTTCATTATTTTTTCTGAGTTTCTACGCAGACCTATGACCCACTTCTGTTCCCACTGAAATCCATGGCAGATTTAATAGGTGCTCTATTTTTGCATTTTAATAGGCACTCTATTTATAGAAAAATGTGTAACTTAAAACTATGCGAATTCTAGTCTTGCTTCACCTCTGTTCCTCAAGGGATACTTCTTACTGAAGAACTGAATACTATTCCACAGCATAACTGTGGCGGTAACAATACACTGTGCCTAAAATGCCTGTCATAGCATGTTTAGCAGATTATCCTGCACTGGAGAATAGAATTATTTTCATAGCTACTACAATACCATAAACATAGTTTATCATTAAGCCTGTACTTGCTTTTGACAGACCATCCCTCAAAACAAAATCAAATTATTTTATACATCCTCATCTTTGACCTCCACCAATCAGTATTTGTCAAAGCATAAAGCTATCAGAAAAGGAACTGATGAAGCATGAAAGCTGGAAAGTGGGGAGTCAGTCTCCCACTAGCCAGTCTACCACTCTCTTTTGCAATATTGCATCTTAAAAGTCAGTTATCTGATACTCACTTTTCCAATTCTTTTTAAGATGAACTGAAAAGGACCCAAACTTCCCTGATACATCTGGGAAGTAGCAAGGTCATTTCCATACAAAAGATTTCAGTCTCTTATATTGTATTACTCAAGGTTTAGTTCCTATGATGGGCCTAATACTGCTTTCAGGACTTCAGCACAGGAAAAGTAAAATGAGGCAAAAAATCCCTGACATACCTATTTCATAAAATTAAATATATATACATGTAAAAAAAAAAAAAAAGAAAAGAAAAACAACATGCAGGTATCATCAAGATAAATTGTGGTGGCTCTTAACCTTAGATATCAGTTATTTCTATTCATTGCAAATCAGTTCCTGGATCTACTGCCAGCCTGACTGGAACTCAAAAGCAGTGGCCACAGTACCTGACCTATGAGGCTGAGTAATTTGATGTTGAGCCATACAGGCATACTCACGGGGAGGTAAGCAGCATGCAGGGCCAATTGTAGAGGCAGCACAGTGAACACTGGTGCTACACAGGAAGAAGTGGTTTCACCCCCTTCCCCGTGCCCACAGCCGCTTTGCGCTCTCATTCCACTCATGTGGCCACATGGCGAGGTTGGAACCAAGAAGCTGCTCAGCTGAGAGCCAGCAACAGTGAAATGCCTGGGGTTTAACCAGATGTTCCACCAGTACTCCATGTGGCTGCACTTGCAACGGGAAGCCATGGGGATGAGTGGTCAAGCATGGCAGCAGGCACAGTGCCATCTCTTTTGAAGCAGCCTGCACTGCAGCTGATCAAGCAGCCAGAGAGCTGCAAGTGGGTAAAACTGTCCTGTAGGTCAGGTGTGTCTTCAAGCTCTACACTGGACAAGATTGCCATATCCATACCTTATGTGTTAATCTGCCTTTAAGTAAAGGCCTTTAAAACACCCTTTCCATGGCCTTTAAAAGTATGTGAAAAATCTAGTCCACAAGTAATAGACACGCTTGCTTAGTTAAAGAAGTTTTGTTCAAAAGCGATCCAGAGTACTCTAATAACTTTTCTTAACCTCTGTGTTACTGCTTATCGAGTTCTGAGACCCTTCTAAGCTGTTATGGGATGTGGATAAAAGAGCTACAACAAACACACAGGAGTTCCCTTTGCCTGCACACCAATCTAGTGGCCTCCAGCCAGCACTGAACTGAAAACCCTCATGACCTTGTTAGGGTGACACTGCGCCAGAGCTAATAACCTGCACACAGAGCCAGAGAGATCTGGGCTGGGCTTCACAAACATGCTTTTGAACTGGAGCTGGCTGCTGTCCAGGCCACTGAACACATATGCAGAGGGCATTTGTGCATGAGTGCAACCAACCATGGAGATATTCAGCATCATCAGTCTGCAGGCTACAGCTTCTCTCCAGAAGACCTGAGTATCTGCAAAGCCTCTCTTCTAGATTTCAACATATATGCTCTATATTTCAGCTAACCTTCCCATCTGAGAGACCAGAAATCACTTGTATTAAAGAAGCTATCCAGTCATCTTCTTATTTGTTTATACCCAAAAAATCGTAGGATCGATTTGGCTGCTCCTTTTTGCCAGTATTACCAATTTCCATATGGTTTGAGGAATATTACTGCAATTATCTGCATTTTACAAGGCATATGAAGCACTATATGCCTTCCAGTTTTGTAGTTGTTTTGTCTCACAAAGCTAAGGTTTGGCCATGTTTTTCAGAAACCTATGCATTAGGAAAGTCCTGTTCCGTTAAGCTTGTTTTTTAAGACATCAGTAAATCTACACAAACTACGACTGTGTAATACAGTTAAGAACTATTTTAGATCACATCACTTGAATCACCATTCAACTCAAATAAAAACTTTTCAAATAAAAAATTTTCTAACTAGGGTGTTACTGGTTTTACCCAGTTCTCACTGAATACTTCAGCTGGTTGTTGTAATTATATAACTCACCACCACTGACAAGAAAGCAAGTATTTATATTACTTTCATTATTTATACAATTGGAACTTAACTCCACTCTTTCACTTCTCCACTCTCCCCACCCCCCTCTTTTTCTTTCCTCTCTAAGACTATTGACAAAGCTGGATGCCCTAAAGCTCCATATATCTGAAGACATGTAAAGTTACGCAAACAGAATGCAAAACAAGTGTAGAAAAAGAAATTGAAAAGCAATGCCATGCTGTCTATGTATAATAGACTATACAAAGCATAAAGCAGAAAATGGCAGCTGTATGTAGATCATACAGAGTGCTTGCAGCAGGAGCAAGAAATCTAAAAATGAGCACAGGAAAGGGAAGGAGGGTTAGGCCTACTATTGTGTAAGTCTGGTAGAAATCAAAATGCAGAGTTGCAAGTGGGCAAAAGGCACACTCTGTATGGCAGGCAGCTATTCTAACAACTTAGGTGTGTCTGGCAAATATCAGCATGCCAGATGAATGTTGAAACTTCCTTTGAGAAGTAAGCCTATAAGATTAGGACATGTAATATCTCAAAAAGAAATTCAATTCTATTTCTGACTAAATTATGAAATAATTCTGTGCCTTTACTGTGTAACATCTACCTAATGTTAAGAGAGGCCAGCTAGGACCCATTTAATTTCGTACACACTTGGTCATAAGCAGTTGCTTTATTTTTTTTAGAAGTTGCCTGTATTATTTGCCATTATGTATCTTGCAGCTTTCTTGGTATTCATAATACCTTATTTAGAACGGAATTAGGAAATGTGATTCACATGCTGGACACTGTGAAAGCAAAACTGTATTAAAAAGGTACCATTATTGATGTGTTACTAAACAGTTGGAAAAACTCTATTTGGGAAAAAAAAAAGTATTTAAACATATCAACTGGCACAATTAAATCAGAAACTTTCAAATTATTTAATTAAGCTACTGAAGTTAAGGGTTGACTGCAGCTTGTCAAGTTATCCAAAATCCAATATCAAAAAATAAACAATCAATAGTTGTCCCCTCTGGGAGTGGAAGCAAGTACCAGTTGCCACGCACTACACATAACTGAGACCTGTCTCAAGGACCAGTATTCAGACTTCATTAGAATGAGCAAGGAGTGTTTTGAAACTGCCTACACTGACCCAGGAACATCAGTGCTTATAGTGAGAGTTAAAACAAGCAACCTAAAGTAGATCCTTTAAACTCCCCTTAGGTCCCTTTACCCTAACTCACCTAAATATGCCTATAGATGACTTGGACAGGAACAGAGTGAAAGCTGAGCACAATGAATAGCCTACAATATAAATGGAGGGATTCCCACCACCTCCAAGGAGGGCAAGAACTGGGCCTATGTGCAAACATAAGCATTCTTGTAAGATTTGCACAATTGTGCTGCAGTCGATGGTAAGACATCGTAACAGCTAACATAAGCTGTTTACATGCTATGCCAATACAGCATACTACATTAGAGAAAAGTAGCTTGTGGCCATGTTAGTATGTAGTATGGCTAACCTAGTCCATGTGGGAACGTGTGCCAAGGTCTTCACAGGGCTCTAGCTGTATCAGTCAGAGGGAATGGACCTTAACTGCTACTACCCAAACTATTTGCTCTGCCCCAGAGGTCCTGCCACGACATCAGGAAGGTTGTTTAGTCTCTTGTGCGATGAGCTCTCTCAACCTCTAAAGCCGAGGTAACAGAGCTTCCCAACTCCCATCCCTGCCCTTATGGGAAATATCTGATATATGCCATGACTGATCACTGCAGTTACAACATTATCCTTAATGTAAGCCATTATGAGTAAATTAAGGCTCCTCTGTATCTTCAGTGTTTCAAGAAAAAATTCTAGTTCCAAATAAAGAACTACTCCTTAATTAATAGGATGTTTTCAACATGATAAGTTTTTCAAGATTTTTTTAACACTTAAATAACAACACAAAAAAATAAATAAAATAAAGCTTACCTAAAGTGACAAATATTTATTCCATTGAAACATTCTACCAGTTAGAAATGGCAATTTAAATTACACTGAAACAGAAATATCTAAAATACAAATGCTCTGACTTTCTATCAGAGATCATTCTTTCTGTACCTTAAAAATACATTCAGCCATCCTACCGCACTGGATGTTAATATGTAGGTCTCTCTTTAAAGTCAAATTAGATTACAATGTTAGTGGGTCATAATGGAGGTATTGTTCTCATACCATGTGCCTTCCTGTGCAACTCTGCTGCTGATAACTATTCAAATCAAGGAATTTAGGTGGAAGGAGAATGTTATACCTTTTATGTCAACCCATCTAACAAATGTAAGTGCAAAGAAACAACACATTTTACATTAGCAAGTGCTCAAAAAAGTATTTACTTCTGACATTTACACTGAAGACAAAAGCCCAGACATCTTTCCGGTGTGGCAAACTCTATAAAAACGTACTCAATCTGACCTTTTAAATCAGAAGTGTGAGGTTCACTACTAGAAAAGAGAACAGGGGAAACATTTATGCAGAATTGAATTTGGCCGTGGATTCAGTTTTACCATGTTGCCCCGGCATGCGCAATTTGAGATGTTTGCATTGCAATGACAGAAAACTTGCCTTTCTGCATGAATATGTTGGAGCTACTGATTGGAAAAGGTGGGACTGAGAAGAAAGATGTTTATATACTGTGTCATCTTTCTGTCCTGCGGCCCAGTGAAGTGAGAAATTGCAGTACAGGACACTGTCTGCTACCACATGGATCAACCATTTGAAAATAATCATCTAGAGCTTGCAGAGGCTCCTAGTACAGGGGTAGCTGTCACTTGACTTTGTTGCTGCTCTGCAATCCACAAGTGCAAAAGTACCATGTCATGGAAAACTTTGTCTTGGAAATGGCAGAGGGCTGGGGCAGGAGCCAGCCCAGGAGGGATCTGGATCATATCCCTGCAGCACACTCAGAGGTTGGAGTGGGACAAGCATGGAGGCAGCCTCACTGTCTGTGCCCATGGGGAAGGGAGAAAGCTGCTAGCTGCCACCCTGCTCTCTGCTTTCTGCCCTCTGGCTAGCAGAGGGTAGATTTCATCACCCACCTGCGTCATGACTGTTATGAGCAAGGAGCCCAGTTGGCAGCTTATACACCGTGCATTTTATTCTCAGGATTCAGATTTTGACTTCTGCTGTGAGCTTTTGCCAAGTCAGATTTGGAATAATTCATAAAGCGAATTTGTGCGTAATCCTAGGACTGCTTCTGCCTCACACAGCAGCAGGAACTTAAGTTTTCACCTCTGACTAGAGTTCCTTTGAAATTTTCTTCACACGTTAAGCAAGCATGCTGCAAGCATCTGGCTTGTTTAACAAAGAATAAAACTATGTAATTTAAATTTGCAAAGATATCCCACAGCCTCAGCCTTGTCTAAAACATAAGAAATGTGCAGCATCCTTAGTACACTCTTCCCTTCCTCCCTGTAAGGTTTAATGTATCTTAAATACCAGGAGGTAACAAAGCAAAGAACCAACATTGTTCCACTAATGCAGAAAAAGGCCTGGAGTTTCCACTGTTGGAGGGCTTCAAAAATGTTAGACATGTTTTTTCCTATGTCAAGAGCAATGCAGCAGTATCAGCCTTCCCTAGAGGCAGGAGCTGGATCAGATGACTCTGGAGGGGCACTTCTAACCTAGTTTTACTGTGGGTCTGCCTTGCACTACTTACCCCCAGCTGCACCTAGCCAGATGACAAACTACAAAAACAAATGCTAATATCAGTCTTTGTTCACCCCCAGGTCTGATTAAAGTCTCACTGGAAACCATAAAAAATTCAGTGAAACCTTTATGATTTTATTTATTACTGTCATAAGGATTAATTATTAACAATAATTAATAAGGATGGAAAAAGCTATAAAAATAACAAGTAAGACTTAACTCTGTCATTGTGGTAAGACAATCCTCTGATGATTTACATCACTGTAATTTTAGGTTTCTAAGGAGCAGCTACACTGTACCTTCATGAATACTTCCTTTTCAAAGTTTTCTTTTCACTTAGGATGATGTATCTCCAGGTTATACACAGAATGTTATACATTTCCTCTACACAGATATGCAGTTCCTTACCAACATATGTTTGCAACACTGACAGACCAATTAATGGTTATATATTTTTTGTTAAAGTAATGGACTGAACTATTAGTAAAGTCTTCAAATATGAGTGAAACTAATCAGCTAAGAGACAATATGAACACTTCTCCAGCTGCTAATTTAGAGCTAAATAATATAACACCCTTAGCTGAAACTGAAGCCTGGGAAGAAAGGCTGTTGCTTCATTTATAGCTGTACTAAAATCAGAAACAGATAAGTTAGCTACACCCAGGCCACTGGCAGATGTGCCTTTGGCAAGACACTGCTCTGAGAATTCCTGCTGCTCACAGTTGCACAGGGGTGGAAAGCAAAAAAATAACAGACACACTGAATGAACCAGAGGCCTGCAGTTTGATACATAAAAACTCCTTAGCTTTCAGAGTGAGTAGCAAGATGCTTCTACTTAAGGTCCAAATATAAAAGTTATGCCTCAATATAAAGCATATATATAATGACTTTATTAATAATTTGGATTCAAATTGAACTAATGGGGGCAAGCACACTCAAAACTGCACAGAAAATACTCATACGGACATGTTTTTAAAAACATTGAAACTCAGATCCAGGTAAAGGTTAGACAGGAGCTCAGTTAGAAACTGTCATTCCATTTGGCACAGGAGAAATTCACCACTTCATTACCCACAGTGAAGGGGTTGGTCCCTGAAACACAGAAACGCTCCAGCTTGACAAGCCCCAGGGTGTCTGGGAAGATTTGGGTGCTTACACTTTTTCAGCCCTCAGGCTTTGTCCCTCAGATGCACTGCTCCTGAGGATCACCAGTCCAGAACCACCTTCTGAAACAGTAACTGCATTGAGAAGTGAAAACAAATAAAACAGGGCCAGGGACATCATGGTGCAGTAAGGCAGCAAGAAGTAGATAAACAACCAGGGCAGCTTAACATGGCAATTGCCTTCCTGCTGAACCAGTCCTGTGGCTGTCCCTCTGGCTCATCTGCATGAGTTCTTTCACAGAACTGTCGTAAAGCTTGAATTATTGATATCCATGGAGTACAGCACGTCGGTAAGTACCAAGGAATGCAAAATAAAAAAAAAAAAAAATAAAAAAAGAGCTTAGATGCACTTAGGGCTGCTGATAAAGGGCTGAATCTTGCTCTGATCTTAACCCTGCAGATGGGCTTGCCTGTTCTAGTTGAAGAATACTACACAGCAACAAGCCTGATCACATTCCCATCTTGCAGTTAAACAGTCATGTTTCCAGGCTGAGGTTTTTCTCTGGGGCTGCTTATCTGGAGCCTAACATTATCTCTGAGCTAACTTTCAGGTTAAAAGCAAGATGTCTCACAGCTTGTTACTTGCTCAGACCAGCGTAACAGCCATGAAGAAAATGGGCAAACTATGAATTACCAGTTTATTTGTGACACCCGTGAACTGCTTGGAGACCAATGCATAACATGTGAGACCTTGGGAACTCGCATACTGTGAAACATACATTTCCTGCTTTTTCCCATCACAGGGATAAGTACCTAGCAAAAACACCAAGGATAAAACAAGGAAGGTTGTTCTCAGCTATTTGCACTAATGAGGACAAAGAATTTCCAATTCCTCACATGAAAGAACTAAAGATACAGGATTTTTTTTCGTTTGTTTGTTGTCCCTGGAATATCTAAGCACCATAAGGGCTTCTGCCATATCCAAGACAAATGCAAGCAGACCTTGACTCCCTTTTTTTTTTTTTCACCAAGTAACCCAAATAAAACCTATATAACCTCCACAGCTCTATTTACTTGCTGAAACTAGTCAGAAAAAGATGGTGTCACTAGCATAGCTATTAATGGGGTGACACACAAGGGAAGAAGAAACATATGAAGGTCAGACTGGACCTTTCTTGCGTGATCGTGCACCTGCTTACAGGTAAGAGAAGCAGTGCAGTGCATTTGAACATGACAATGGAGATGATAATGAGAACCTCATTCATTCATTCATTCATTCATGGCTGGACTTCGCGAAGGAAGATTTGGGAGGGTTTTACCCTCGCTTGCTGCAAGCGCGCTGATGGCTGATAAGGCCAATGCGAGATAGGCAAGTCCGGTTGCAAAAGGCACAGCAGAAAGTCTCTGTAGGTGGTACTGTCAGGGCACGGTTCTTTCGGTGTTGTCTTTTCTCCTCCTGACTGATTCTGCGTGCGGTTTCAAAGGAGACAGCAGTGTTATAGATTGTGTGTCTCCACGTCTCCCTGTTGGAGGCCAGAGTGGACCAGTGATGGTGGTCAATATGGTCAAGGGCTACTCACTGAGTAAAGAGTCAGAGACAGGGCACTCTGGGAAAACCAGAGCCGAAAGCACACTTATTTTCAATGGACAATGAGATGAAATAGACCTTCATTTCACTGAAGCCACTGGGACTCACAATTCTGGCTGCAAAGACACATTTCAGTATGATAGCCCACTGGAACAATGTGACTGGCAGCTGTAGAAGGATTTATGAAGATGATGTAGAGAAATAGATTGACTTTTGTAAGCTCTTGAAATAACTAGCAGCTGGAGAAGCTCATCTACGTCACCTAATCTGTCCAGCTCCACTTCGCAGGAATGCTCACAGCATCAGTAGCCCATCTGCAGTGCCACTGCTGCCTTTTAGTTCACCGCATAATTACTCTCATTGTAAGAAACACTCTTAATGACTCGAGATTTTCCTGTTTCAGCTTCAGGCCATTGCACCTTGTCCTTCATTCTTCTGAGAATGTGGGTAATTCCCCTCTTTCGTTTATACCATTATCTCTGCAATTATTTATAGTCTGTAACTGTAAATCTCCCGAGTCCTCCATTTAATACAGTTCTTTCAGTGTCTTTTTCTGCACTATGTCTTACTTTTCTGTCATCATCCATTACTGGGTTTGTATTGTCTCTATTTTTAAATAATTTTTATGATATGGTGACTTGATTTCATTGACTGTTCAAACTTTAGCAAAATCACAGCTATATGAACCAGGGTCTCATTATTTTAATATTATTGCTTGGGAAAAGGTAGATGTGTTTTATGTGACAGTGAAAGACTCAAAAGGCACAGGCAACCTCATTTTGAAATGGCAAATCACACCTCCTAAACTTGGAAGTGTAGAAGCAAAACTCCGAGAATTCTCAGATAAAACACTGCAGTTTTCTTCAACAATATGCTAAGAAACACAAGAACAAGCAGTCATTGTTAAATTAACAAGTAGCAATGGGAATATCTATCTGAAAGTTGGATCTCATAACAAAAACTATTAACAAATGCTTTTCTCTAGGTGACAGTGAGTCCCTGTATATATACATATAACAATATAAATTTAAAATCTAAATAATGGCACATATTTCCTGGAAAATAAGCCAAAAGCTCCAATAATAATAACTATTGGGAAATGAATGGATAGAGCTTATTGTACAAAATGGTTAGTGTGTTTTAAAATTTTCCAAAACTTTAATTTTATTTTAAAAATCTGAAAATGTATTAACTGCTGTTCTGAAGAGTCAATCATCCAGTCACTTGAGGATGCATTGAAAGAAATAGACTCTATTTCCACATTATTTTCCACTGAATTACTTGAGCTCTTGCCAAACATTGGTAAGTATACCCCCTGGAAATGCCTTCTGACACAAGGAAATATTATTACCTCCATTTTACTGGGCATAGAGGGATAGAAAAACTGAGCTGCACAAGAACATTCAAAAAAATTTCTCCAAAGCCAAGCCATAAATTGAACCTATATGTCCTGAGCTGCTGTTCAGTATCTTCATGTAAATATTCTTAGGGAAAAACAGACTAGGTAACTGCGGTTGAAAAGACTAAGGAATCACTCATTATATGCAAATAAGATTTATCTTCTTTTATCAGATGTTATGCTGTATTGGCACTGAAACTAACTGCAGAGATCACGATAAAATGCATCTCCAAGGAATAACAAAAACATGATAAAATAGTAATCACAACAAAAAGATAGTTTTGAAAGGATACTTGCCTAAATTTTAAAACATTCAGGTAAAATAAGATAAAATAATGGTTATGACAGTGCAGCAGTTTTGCATATTAATGATGTGATAGACTTTAGGAAAAAAAATTATCAAAATCAGTCTGGAAAAGAAGGGTTGTAATGGGCTACCAGATGGGATAACAGGCACAGCTCCGCAGTGTTGCATGGGGGAAATATGTGTCAGGACAATGTATTAGCTCTCAAGCTTCCCATGCACAGAAAAACACAGTTCAGATCACTGTCAATTCTGGCTACTCCAGCACATGAGTGATGTGATGGGAGTATCATCACCAAGTAGCCAATGAAACACTATTGTGTTGAATTATTTTTCTATTAAGTTTTCCGCGTCAGATATGGTAAAATCTGATTGGAATAATCATGACCAAATTCACTTTAAATCAAATTAAATTATACACAGAATGAAGTTCTCTATTGTAAAAGAACAAATTGTTAAAAATTCAGAGAACTAGTGAGTTTAAGAGCTTGTAATTCCTTCAAATACTCGTCAAGTGTGTCAATAAAAAAATAAAGTCCGTTGCACATGTATTGAACATGATACTGAGATTAAAGATCCTCTAAGTATTGCTCTATAACTAAATTAATACTTGATTCACTTTCAATGGAACAATGACTATACAGTCAAGTATAGGATGGTTAAAGGAAGAAAAGGAAACATAACAAGAATTTCAGAAGTGAAATTCCAAAGATCTTGCAGAGACATAGACAGTCCCTATCTTAAGACATGTGCTATAGGAGAACAAAATGAATGTTGTTTATATTTAAGGAAGACAATGGGAGAAGTTTCTTACAACGCTCAGCCAGTCACCTCTAGCCTTGACTTCAAAAACATAAAAAGTTTTAGGGCAAATAACAGAAACTTCATAAACTTCTTGTGTGCTTGAAAAACAGGGAAAGCACAATGTGGATTTACTAGAATTAGATTGTGTTCAGCTAACTTCAGCCTTTCCATAAGCCATCTGAATTTCTCAACTAACTGGCTAGATCAAGTCCATGTGGCACTCATTAAAGCATCCGACAGAGGCCAACATGGGAAACTATTAGTTAAGCAGCAAATGCTGGCAATTTGTACAAGAGTTGCCAGATAGATAATATATGCCTTAAAAGGAACATGAGGAGTAATGGAGAAAAGAAAACTTTAGGATAAAGGAGGTTATGATCAGCCATGGCACCTATAACATAATATAATCAAATCTTATGTATAATCACCAACAATCTAGCCATGGAAATTAGAAAGGGGGGTTAACAAAATTAAGGATATGGAATTGGACAGAACACTTAATAGACAACATTAAACTAAATAATAGAAATTCCCTAAATGTCTGTGAATGGACATGCAGAAAGGTCCATCTCTCCCCTTTGATTATACAGGTAGACTGCATCTCAAGTTAAACACTTAGGGTAGGTGGATACATACAGCAGAGGCCATGACACCATCTGATGCAGCTACAGAAAGGGCACACAGGATGTCAGTCAGAGTACTTCTGGCAAGAAAAGGTATCAATGCCAACTTAAAGTCAGCATAGAAGACTTGGATAAGACCTCCTGTGGAGCCTTTCACACCCTGGAATCCCAACTACCTTTCTCTTCAGTCCATCTCAAAAAAGGTGGATTCAAGGCAGGAGAGGGCCTGATGATCCCAAGCACAACAGTTAGGAGAACAGTATACCACCAGTGCAGTTCCAAAAGAGTTTGGCTCATTTATCTTGGAAAAAAGGGGGCTAAGGGAGGACAGGGAAAAATGTCAGGCACAGTTACCAAACACAAATATCAGTCACAGAAAAAACAGGAACAGGATTAACAGAATAAATAAATTCTGTATGGGAATTAAAAGGTAACTAGGTATTGCAGAAACGAGACATCTGGGTACTCTTGATGAGGTTTACAGTAGACACCATTGTGGGGGAAAAAAAAACTACCAAAACCAAACAACACCATAATCAAACATAATCAAGGAACTCTCCTTTTCCTTTTGAAAGCAGTTGTAATGAGGTAATATTCTACTTACTAAAATAGAACATATTTATATCTACTTTATCCACATATGTCCTCAGATAGCCCAAGGCCTAAGGAAGAGGATTTTCGATCTGCAGAACTAGAGTCTGTATATTGCTACAGACAGACACATTAAACACATTTTATTATATTACTCAAATAGATAAAGAAGCTGTATTTCATGGCATCATTCCATTTCACAGAAGCAATTTCCTTATAAGCAACATCCAACAATTTTCAGCATGCAGAACAGTATTAGCTTGCATATAGATATGAAGACATCAGTACTGATCAATTTCAATGTAGTTTAAAATTTAAGTAAGCACTGTTATACTACATTTCCTCAGTTTGTAAATCTGTCTACCACTTCTTGCCAAACACCACCTGCACCAGAGAAGACTTTGACCATTTGCCTGTTGAATATTCCACCTCCTCCCCAATGACAGTATTCAAAAAAAGACTGTGAAACTTAAACATATGGGAAAGAGGAAGGGCTAATGAATGAAAATGGCAAGAGTTTGCAACACCCTTAGGGATGAAAAACTATATTTACATTTAAAATATGAGTAGGCAATGTAGAGTGTGACATAGAATCATTTTTGCAACAACTATGGGACATGGAAAACACAACCCAGTGTTCAAGCAATTGATGAGCACAGGGCAGCTCTATCACCATGTACTTAGTTTATCCTTTTTGATCATCAAGTGCCACAGCCTGTCTGCACTGAGCGTGCACAAGGCTCTCTGCAGTTCACCCTTCTTCAGAGGAACACTGGTGTGGGAATCAATTCAGAATATCACTGATAATGTTTTGACCACTGATATGTTTAATGTTGTTTGAAATGTTTTTGCCTTCTCCATGTGTCTCTTCCCAGAACCCCTCTCTGTGAGCTGAAGGGCGGGGTGCATCTTGTTATCTGAAATCCTTTCCCACCTGAATGTAAATTCCCTCATCCCTGTAGGCCCAAAACCAGACACACCCCACCCCTTGCCCCTCATTGGAGGATTTGAACTCCCTCCAAGGTCTATAAAACCCCCTGTTCTCCAAATAAAGTTCTCTCTTTGGTCCCCCTCTCTCCTGAGTGACCACAGTGTGTATTTCTCTGTAGCTCTGAAAGACCACATGGGAGGGAGGGGCAAAGCCTAGATAATGGACTAAAAGGACACCAGGCCAGAGAGCAAGGCTCATGCCATTGCAGACAAATTTCTACAGCATCAAACGAGGCTTTTAAAGGATCCCCTAAGGGAACACGCTGGTTTTCTGCAACATTTGTTACCTTTTGTGTGAATTAAGAATGTATTCAAAAATTTCTATATTCAGGCTAATACCCTGAATTTTTTGGGTTTTGTTTCTACAGTATTCTCCAAATTTGGGCATTCCAAAAAAGGTTCCAGATCACTTGCTCACATGTCTGTGTGAAAGGAAATTAGCATTTTTTTCTCACACGTCTCTAGGGACACCCTCACCAGTATCTGCTTAAAAACTTCTCTGCTATCATTCAAGAACACCATGTCCCACTCCAAGCTTGCCAGTAGTGTGTCATTTGGCTCTCCATAATTTCCTATGCTCTACAGGCACAACAGCACAATCTGAAGTTTTAACCCATCTATATAATTATTTATTTTTCAATTAATTATTTTAAACACATGTCTCACCGTTTTTCATCCTTTGTAAAGAAGAACCCAAATACTAACATCCTTCTCCAATTACTATACAGACATTTTTGGAACACAATATCAGATTTCCCACGTTTCTGCATGTGCACGTCTACAAAAGAGAACATAAACACTGTTAATCAGTATATATTAAAGAAAAGCAAATAAACTTTCAGTTCCTCTTTTTCTACTGCAAAACTTTACAAACATGCACATCCAGTGGAATTTTAATAACTGTTCATATTAACAGATTTTCTTACCAGAAAATCTGACCACAATATACTCCAGCTTATGTAAACTCAGAATAGACTTGCAGTAACAGCAAGATCAATTTTGTTTTATTACAAGCATATAGAATTGATGGCACATGATATTCTTAAGGGTATCTCATTTCTAAAGATAAACATAAAAAGAGGAAATAATCACACAGTTGCAAAATTGGTGAAGGCTATATTTTGATGCCACATTCTGTTCCACTTCTGACAGAAATGGAGGCTCTTTTTTTCCCAACTAAAGTTTTACCACATATTACTGAAAAAAAAAAAAAAAAAGAGATAGTGGAAGTTCTGGTTGCAAAGCATGGCATCAAACTGTCTAATCTGCAAGTTTACACACTGCACAGTACCACCGGTGAAACATAAACTTGGGTTTTCAAACAAATTAAATGCTTCCAGGCTGTTCCTAACATGATGTCTTTTGTGATGTCTTCCAATACTGTAATACTAAATAAAGTGCATTTGTGCTCATATCACACATGCTCACAAAGAGGGGAACCCCATTAACAAGTGACCATACAAAGAAAACCAACTAACTGGTGGCACTGAAGAGAAAATCCCGTCCTCACAGAAACCAGTAGCAAATTTCAGTTGATGGTGGCAGACTGGGAATTGTATCCATTGTTTTAGCTATTGTGAAGAATGCACCCAAAATAGAAAATTATTTTCTAGCCACCTTTAGAGGTAAACCATACATATTTCTTGTACTATCAATGATAAAAACAAACAAACAAACAAACAAAACCTGTTAAAAAGTGAATTAAAGTCATCAGCAAAGTTTAAATTCTGCCTTATTTTTACAGGTCAGACGATGAAGGTAGGAAGGATAAGAAGAAGTTTTCCATAAATCTTAATTCACTGTTTGTTAAATATCCTAAGAACAACACAGGAATGGTGCTTTTTTTTTACTGCAAAGTTGTGCATTTATTTGTTTGTTCTCCTTTTTTTAATTTTTTATTTTTTTTGCCTACAGCTGCAGACAAAACACAGACTATGGACATGAGTACCATTTTAACAACAGTACAAATCATCACATAGTTTGCAGAGAAGCTTTGTTAAAAAAAAAAAAAAGAAAAAAAAGAAAAAAAAAAAGAAAAAAAAAAATAGGCCAAATTATCCCTTAGATACAGCCACACAATCACATGGATCAGGATTCATGCACATACCTATTTTAAATTACTCCCAAAGGATGCGTTCTCTCTCTTTCTCTCATCCTCTGTACAACTCCTCTGAAGTCAGTAATATAGATCCTGGCTTTGCACTTCCAAAATACAGCTCTGAATACACCTCCTTCATTTACTGTCAGTTCAGGCATTCAATGATCTTATGAGCAGTTAATATATTTGATGGCAACATACAATGAAGAAAATATTTTTGTAATTGATCCTAAGGCAGGGTGCTATCCCAAGATAGGTAGCTGCTGCTTTTTCTACCCATGAGGCCTTTCTTTTCTTTATTAGGTTGCATACTGTAGACACATCCTCACTTCATGTCCTTCACCAGAGAAGCTGGAGGCAAAGTCCCATTGATTCAAGACCTGAGGCTGAATTAGTAATCCCAGTGCTTCAGGAATTCATTTAGAAATTGAGGTTATATGGTCTTTAAGTTAAAAAGAGAAAGGAACACAAAACACACTGATTCATATCATGTGTACTCCGGAAGATCCTTTTAGTTCTTTATTTTCTCTTGTAAGTTGACTTTACATCCTATAACCAACAGGGCAAATTAATTTTCCAACAGGATCCCAACCAAAGAACGGAAACACTTATCCATTTTTGATAAGTCCAAATGCATTAACAGGTGAATTGATGTTGGAAAGTGTTAGGAGCCCAATATCCATGACATTTCCCAAAAGGAAAGATAATATGATACCATTTCTTGTTATTTCTGTCATATTTTAAGGCAAAGGCAATGCTTAACTTGTTCACTTAGCTTCTTGCCAATACTTTCCAGCTTTTTTCAAGGGAACACCACATGTTCAAGAATATTCACCAGTTACAGGTCAGAAAGTAGGATGGAGGCTTGGAGACTTCTCTAAAAACAATCAGCAGTTATAAAACAATTATGCATAATATCTAATACCATATACCACTTCATACTTTAGATTTTTGCACACACACAAACTGTCTTCCATAGAATATCCAGAAATGATGGCATGCCCTATTATCATAAATGAGGAATCTGCAACAAACCTTCATATCCAGTGAAATTCCACTGAATCCAAATACACATAGGTATGTTATTTCACTGTGCAATATGTATGGCTCAGTACAATAGAAGAAGCCAGTCTGGTTAGTCCTACATAATTGCCTATGTAGTTTCCAAAACATTAGCCTTGTACTCTGCACACCATATGTATTGATAGTGCATATTGAATATACATATACTACTGCAAATAATAACAGAAGATGGATCAAGTTCTGAGATAGACTGGTTCTGAGAGCAGTACAGGAGCAGAGCACCATTTGAGACTGTTCTTGACAATGGGAACTTGCTTAACTGAGGTAGCAATATCAGCTTTTCCTCACACTCTCTCTCTGTGTTCCCTGAGGTCATCCACTTTTTTCATCTACCTGCCATCTGCAGTTTCCTGTCTTCCCCAAAGATGAAAAAGTTCAAATCAAGCAAAAAACAGACTGCAGGTCACACACAGAAACAAAGCAGATGATAATGCATTTCCCCAACTGAATACAAAAGGCTTTACAAGAGCTAGCTCACATTCCCTACAAAATTCACCACCCTTCCTAAACCTCAGACCATCCTGGGTGCTTTGCTCCTACAATATCATTAGCACAGTAGGACTGCTATTGTCCCAGCTGTGCGCATCTCCAACAGAAACTGACAATTTTATTCTGTTTTCCTGTATAGATACATGCTGGCTTGTATCCTTGTGTGTATCAAGGAAGTGACTCTAAAATTCATTATACACACTGCAGATCCTTCCAGATACCTTCCCATTCCCATATGAAGCATGGTGCTACAAGACTACGGCCTCTGCAAAGGCACAAAACCTCACTGCAAATGGCTCCCACATACCTTGCAGATCATCTGGTAGCATCCAGCAGGCTACCTGCCCCTTTCTTCCTCTAAGGTTGGTGTTAAGAAAGAAGTTCTGAGATTCTTTTGTGCAGATTCCACAAAAACCTGTGGATTTTATCAGACTCATGCACTCACTCATACATTTGAATTTAGTTGAAAAGCCAAAAATTACTTTACAGCAAGTTCTGCTTTGGAGTCTAAACCCTAAGATGTACAAAGAGCTAAGTACATCCAAGACAAAAAGTTGGATCCCCATCACAAAGCCAGTTGCAGGTCTTCATGGAGCAGCAATAATGCAGGGGATGAAGCCTACTTTTCCTCCTTCCAGTAAATCTATGCCTTCCATAGACAAACAAGCAAGATCATCAACTACCAGTATACACTAAGTTATGTCCAGCTCTGTATTTCTGCATGACTGGAGTCTTCTTGTGCATTGCTGCAGTCAAGTGTGTGGCTCATAAAATATTTCTCTAATGATAGCAGGACATTTGTGAAAATGCTCTGCGGCTCAAAGCACAGCAGAGCACACAACAGTGAGCACTTGACTGAAGGCAGTATAACATACTGAAGATCTGCAAAGAACAATGCTTTCAACACGCTACTTACACTAAGCCATCTTCCTGGGGACCCCAGTCAACTCCTTTGTACACAATAGATTTTTCTTGCTTGAAGCAGCATATGTTTGCAAGAACTAGGCTGTAGCATCTAATGCATTTACCAGGCAGGCTGAGAAAGCAAAGTATTTGCCCCTGAGACCATGAGGTAGAGGGGCTTTAGAGGCAGACACTAGAAACTGCTCTCTACACATTCATACACATATCTGAAATATAATTTTCAGATGTATTTCAGTTATATGAAATCAAATCTTGGTTTTTTAAACAAGTCTCTGATATATCAACTATTTGCCTATTTGGATGACATGGACACTCATTCATCACAAGAACTTCATGAGATAATACACTCTGAAGTTATTCATGAGGTAGTGTCTTTAATGTTGTCTTTAATGTAGTCATGATACAACTGGATGCAAATCAAAAAGGGATTCAGTCTGAAAATAATATGTAAAGAAGTATGATATGACATTCAAGAATCATGGAATCCCAGTGATACTTGTTTCATTGGAGGAATCATCCATGTTACTGGAAAGGATGTAAATTATCAGGCTACTAAATTATGACTTCATTTCCAAGGAGAGAAACAGCAACCAGTTTTTTCATCATTTTTGGATGGAGCTGCTTACCGAGGTTTATGTTTCCACTACGACATTAAAAGCACAGCACAGTATTACCATAAAATAGCAAGTCTATGAAATTAAACTAAAAAAAGCCATAGGATTTTAGAAAACACAATTTCGAACTCAAAGAGCGCTGTGTACAAACTCAGCTGTGCATTTTACCAGACCTCCACTTATTTTTATCTTTCACCACGATATAATTGGATGTACAAAACACTAAAACCGCAGCATAAAACTACCAATTCTCCTTAAAGTCAAAAGGTTATGCTTGAAATTACACGACTTTGACATATCATTTTGTGCAATTACTAGTCAGTTATGATTCCCCGATCGGATAATGCAGCAGTGGTGATTTTCTTCCTCAAGCACTGCGCCTGTTTGGTTTACAATCAAGTTCCGCTACAGAAGGAGGGAAAGCCCCACCGACACGCGAGCACATTGCTCGTTGGGCGGCGGGCACCGCGGGCAAGGAACACATCTCCGGAGGCAGCCCCCCGCGCAGCGCTGATTCCGGCACGCCTTGCTCGGACCGGGACAGCCGCATCGCGCCCTCCCTGCGGTCAGGCGCGGCCAGTGGCAGCGGCACTGGGGGGAAAACAGGACAAACAAAGCCACCACCGCCGCCGCGCCTCCCTGCCGCCGGGACTGCCCCGCCGCGCCGCGCCGGTGCGGGGCTGACGGCAGGGTCGCAGCGCCCCAGCCCCGCGGAAGGAGGGCCGGGCGGGGGGGAGCGCGGGGGGCTGTGCCCGCGGCACCGCCGCAGCGCCACTCACC
>VXAU01005847.1:268508-309386 GCA_013399695.1 Formicarius rufipectus
CGCGCCGCCGCCGGTGAGTGCGGGGCCGGGGGGGCGGCACGGGGCGCGCACCTCCGGGGCAGCGCCCATCGCTGTCCCCCGCGAGGATTTTTTCTCCCGCCGCCGTTTTCTTTTCTCTCTTTTATTTTCCTCCGGGTCTCTCGGGCTTGCCCGCAACGCCGCACCCGGGGGGAGCGGGGCTCCGTGGAGGGGCTGCGGGGCGGGCCCAGGCGGCAGGGGGGGTGCCGCGACCCCCGCCGCCCCTCTTGCCGGGGGAGGCGCCGCGTTCCCCGCCCGGCCGCGGGGCTGGGACCGAGCCCCCGAGCCTCGGACAGCACATCTCCCGGGAGAGGCTCGATTTCCTGCTCCATGCTGAGGGGAGGGTCTGCGTGACTGGAGACTAACGGGGAGATGGGCTGGGTCGGGCAGGATAGGTGGTTGTGCTGTGGAGGGAGGAAGAAGAGCGGTCGGGAAGCCTGCAGTGTTAAAGGTGCTGTCAGACTACGGTGCAACTTCGGCTTTGTGTTATCCTGCGATGTTGGCATGGCTCTAGACCAGGGTCGGGGTAAAACCACCACGAGGGATCTCCACCTGGTGGAAAGGCTGAGCCCTGCCAGCACCGGGTCACTTCTCCGGAGACTGGGCCCTCGCCAGTAGCGCTGCTCGTGGCCAGCTCCAGGGCTGCCTCACAGTGTAGGAGCTGTTTCCCCTGTGGCAAGGGTCTTGCACACGGGCTGTTGATGGTCATAGAAAAATATTTCACTCTTGAGTGGAGGTAGTAATAATTTGACTGACTCATTTCTTAGTTCAGAAGCTGAGGTCCACGGTACTCCCAGGTGGGAGGTGGGCAATTGATGGCTACATTGTAGTGTGGCTCTTAAATCTCCTCACAATTGCCCTAAAGTAGGCCTAATTGTCAGATCTTGGCTGTGCTGGTGAAGTACGCTTAGAAGTATCTGGACATCATAGTCCTCTGTGCAGTAGTTCAGACACCAGATCTGTTGGGTAGAGCCCAGCCAAGGTATTGTATCCAGTCCACATACAGAGAGGAAGAGGAAAAATATCTGCCTAGTCAGCCCTCAATTCCCAGTCATGGGCTCCCCTGCCCGGTCTACAACAGACCTGGTTAAACAACTGTAGTAGGAAGAGCCAAGCTGGCTGGCACTGAAACTGCTAGTTGCAAGGTACTCAGAAATGGTCACGAGGGATACATGATGGAGGATAATTCCACCAAGTCAGTCTGACTGTTCCCTCAATTTGAGCTAGTGACTCCATCAGCTCTCTTCTTGCCAGGCTCTGGGAAAAGTCTAAGCGAGTTCCTATATGAGCTCTCACAAGGTTTCCTAATCACTGTTGCAAGCTTTTCTGGGACTTGGTGTCATATGACAGTATACAAGTGTCACATGTTTGAGGCTGCCCAGACAAGTAATCTGACAACTTGCTTAAGGGGCTGAGATTAACAGTGATGGCAGAGATATGGAAAAAGGTAGTTTAACTTAGGTAGTCAGTGTAACTGTGCTCCCTCACACTCCACTCATTTCTGCTTATGAGCCAATTTCTAGTAAGTAGTTACCTGGGAAACAGTAAAATAATACATGTTAGCAATCACCAGCTGTGATGTTAACTGGTTGTCTACATTTTTTTGATTAAGTCATGTTCCAAGGAGCAGAAAATATGTGAAGGTACTTCTGGTGTATGAGTAGCACATAAAGAGAAGTTTTGAATTAGTGGCTACTTGATGCTGATCTGAAAATCATTGTTTACTGACTGGAGGTGTAATTGAAGTATGATTCTGTTGCTTCAAGTAGAGTGGATTAGACTGGTAGTGTCTTGACTAAATGGTAAATTGCAGAACTGTGCTTGGTTAAGACAGGGGACCTCAGTTACTGGATGGAACTGACCTTCATCTTAAGTGGAGCTCATTCCAAGTGGCCTTTAGAGTTTGACAGACATCAGCAGGACAACGGCATATGTTGACCTTTACCTTTGTGCATCTGTGTGGGTGTTAGGTGATGTCAATTTTTTTACTTGTTTGTGGGTTAACAAAAGTGGTTGCTCTGACATTTCATTTGGTATCAGCTGCAGAAGTAATAGTATCTTCTTGGAATGACTTGTTTTAAAGGTTGTAATTGTAAACTTAAGAGCTGTTACTCCAAGCTCAGCTACAGTTTCATTTAGCCTTGTTTATAGCTTCCCTGTTGTATTTGGTCAAAACGACGGGATGTTTGTAAGCTGCAAGGTGCTCAGCAGTCTTAGCAAGCCTTTTCTGGTTATTCTAGGTTGAAACTGAGTAACTAAGGACTGTAGAGTTATTTTGGGATCCCCTTAGTGACAGGCTTAGTCTAATATCACTGAATGCTATTTTGGGAAAGGTTGACTGTTCTCACTCTGAAAGCCTGGATGAGAAAGTCTTGAAGCTAGCAGCAGTCAGTTGTTGTATATTTTACATAGTAGTACAGTAAAAACTGAAGTAATGTGTGATCAGGGATTGCAAGCAGAAGACTACTTCTATTAGAGGTTGGTGGACAACATGATGATATCAGGCCTAGAGCAAGTTGCTAGCTGCGGCTTCCACACCTGTTCTAAGATAGCTGCAGTGTGCCTCCTAGCATGAGGCAAGCTACTTGTTCGACAGCTCATGACCAAATAGTAGTAGCTTTACAAAACCATGCTATTAGAAAACACATCCTGGTGTATTCCCAAGTGGAAAAGGAAATGAGAGGTGGAAACAGAGGACACAAGAGCTGATATTCTGATTTCTGGTGGCCTTTGAACACAGTTCCCATGAAAGAATTTGTTATGGCTTTAGTCTGCCTGACAAGCGGGTTATTGCTTTATTCCACCAGTAAGGGTATTAAAATAAACATCAGTAGAACTAAATGACTGCTGTTTCAAATATTTTGCTTTGATTTTCAATTTTTATGGTATATTTACCAGGTAGAATTGCTCATGTTGTTCTTGCTTGTACTGTGTCCAGGACTTGTGATTGCCTAGGGCCTGACGGCTAACCAATACAATGTGAAATGGCTGAATACCTTCCTTCTGTTTGGAACCCATCTTGCATTTTGCACATCATTCAGAGAGTATATAAAATAGCAAATAATATTAATCTAAAGTTTGCCCTTTGGAATGCTGAAACAAAGTACCTTCACTAAATGATGCAATGAACCAAGAGGGAGCGCAGGTCTTGCATTGTGCTGGAGATGTACGCAGCCGATACTAATGCATGATCTTACACACTTGCCTGCATGCAGTATGTGGAACAGCTCTGGCTTAGCTGCTGAAGAAGCAGGCTGCTGCTTTTTGTGGCAGTTATAACATGGCTTCAAGACAAAGTAGGTTTCCCTAAGGGATGGGGTCGTACAGTTGTAGAGCTGAACATCCTCTAGAAAATGCACTCTAAGGACTGTGCAGAAAGCAGTACCTTTCTCAAGGGTACCAGCAAATGAAGACTTATCAGTTGTGAGACAATAGACTTGATTGCAGAAGGAAGGGATAAATTATTCTTCTCTCTTAGCATCACACTTTTTTTAGTGTGTACTAAAGAACGTCTCTGGGTGCCATTGCTTGAGGAGTAACATGAAACATGGAAACTTGTTCAACTACAGAGCAATTATCTAAGCTATCTTTACAGACATCTTGGGAATTTGGCTGTAATGTGTTAGCAGCAGAGTATTGAAATGCTAATCTGGCTTGACATTAATCAAATTTAAATCCCATTTTCTTGAAGTTTGAAGGGTTCTGAGAATGCAATGCTAGGTGCTAGACAGCAGAAGTAATTGTGTGCACATATCCATCTGTCTTGCAGACTTGACCCTGGCTTGAAAAAAAGGAAAACTGAGAAAGAACAACAAGAGATTGGTTTGCTGCTGTTTGGCAGGTGGACTGTCACAGTGCTTAAGCTCTGCACTTGTACTGTGAAGAAAAGATTTTGGCTTTACTTTTGTAGTTGAATAAGGTGACTACAAAGATTTGGAGCTCACATCTAGTGTCATGCTGATGGTACACTGGTTATTAAGCTGGTCAGCTTCTTGATAAGCAGACAGGGGAAAGTAAGAAAGTATTGCTCAAAAGTATAGAGGCTTAGGTTCCTTTTCTTCTTTGAAGGTGCAAGAACAAAATGTGAGGAATCCCAATTTGCTTGTAGTAGTGGACATTGTATTCCCCAACTCTGGAAATGTGATGGTGATGAAGACTGTTTAGATGGCAGTGATGAGAGTGCTTGTGGTAAGTAATCAAAGTAATACTTCTATAGTAATACTTGCTAGCTGTAACTGAGGGCCTAACAGTGAATAGTTAGAGATGCTTATCCTGTCCAGAACTTCTGATAGTTGGAATACAAAGAAGAAAAATGCCCTAGAACAACTGTGTGATTGTTTTGGTGCCTTATATCTATCCAGGCAGTTGAATTTTCCGGAATGCTATGAAACTCACCTGGAATTGGTGACTGAGACAAAGCTTGACCAAAAGTCTTCATTTTGTGAGGGTGATGGCTGACAAGAACAGAATACAAACCTGTTCGCATTTGTTTCTTAAATACATAATATATTAACACTCTGCAGTTGGCTATTCTGTGGTTAAGTACCTTGTTTTATGTATGAAAGTGATTCTTCTGAGTCTCCTATAAACACTAAGTCTGGCTTTGGCTGCCAACCCTTGCTTTAAGCAGACATAGAAGCCAAGACACATGACTGGATGTACTTGGAGATGAGGCAAAACATACTCGATATCCAGCACTAGTGTGGTTGAACTGCCAATCTGCTCAAACAGACCTAAATTGTTACCTTTGAGTTACATAGTACCATGCTTCTGTAATGACAAATCATTAATAAACTTGGAGTTCAAAACCTGAACACTGATATCAATAAGGCTTACTTTAGCTGCTACTTTGAACAAGACTTGAGTTAATACACCAAGTTAGCCTCCCTTAGCAAGAGTGGTCCTCCAGTGCCTGCTTAAACGAGTATAAATGTTTTTTTGTGCATAGAATAACCATACAGGAAGTGTTAAACAGCACTGTTATTAGACTGGTGAAGGACAACACCAGACATCCAAGAACTAAGGATATTGAATAACCTTTCCAGAGCAAGGACGCTTATTTCTATCAGTGACAAGCAAGCTGAGCTCTAGTCTCTAAACAAGTGGCTGTGTTTCTCCCTTGCAGTGAAGAAGACATGTGCTGAATCTGACTTTGTGTGCCTCAGTGGTCAGTGTGTGCCTAACAGGTGGCAGTGTGATGGAGATCCAGACTGTGAGGACGGGTCTGACGAGAATCCTGAACTGTGCCGTAAGTGAACCTGGCTTGATAGTGTAGGCAAGCCTGTGGGGAGTAGCATTTTTGTCAGCTTGCAGCGTGGTTCTCCTCCTAAAGGAAGAATAAACTTGTCTTGGAGAGCACCTTCCTAAGTGCTAGTGTGGCTGTGGCCACTTCGAGGTCTTGTTGAGACATTTTACTGCTTAAAAAGATGAGCTCTGTACCTATCCTCAGAAGAGATAGCAAGTACAAGGTTTTACTGACAGTCTGAAGCAGCAAGCACAACATCCCAGACATGACCATTACTGTGGCTTTTTCACCAAGGTATCACTGTTCTCCATGGCAACTACTTTGCAAGTGCAGTCCCTATACTGCCAGAGCTAGTGTAGGGACTGTGTGTCTGATTGTGTGTTGGGGCTGAGAGTGGAAGTGCAGAGGCTTGACTGTGAGGTCTCGTGACTAGCAAACCCAGTCTTAAGTATGGTACTCATCAAGGAATACAGGTCCACGAAGCATCATCTCTCTGTATCGGTGGGATCCACACTGAGGAATACTTCAGCCCCAAGTCCTACTGCACTTCAGCATTTCTTCTGCCTACTATTACTTGTTATATCTCAAGCTTCTCCAGTGTAACTAGTGCACAATCACAAAGCTACTACTAAAAAGATACTCTTATAATACTAATCTTTTAGCAGTTGAAAGCATCTTCTTTTGCTGAACACTGCAAAATAGTGTAACTTTTTCTGTGATGAAGCCATCAACTTTGATGCATGTTGTCATCAAAGTAACTGCAGCTTTGCCCAGAGGTAAAACTTTTCAGCCTCAGCTTTTGGGACAACTGCTGAAACCCAAGATCAGTAGCTCTTAAATTGAACTTAAACTTTTTTCAATAGATATGAGAACATGCCGGGTAAATGAAATCAGCTGTGGTCCTCAGTCAACCCAATGTATCCCAGTGTCCTGGAAATGTGATGGTGAAAAAGACTGTGACAGTGGAGAAGATGAAGAGAATTGTGGTAAGGGAAGAAATGATGGCTTCATAACTCTATTTGATATTGACTTGTCTGCAGAGGAGCTAGCTGGGCAGTGTACCTGGAAAGATAAGTTTTTCACAGTATCACTGTATCTCCTACATTCATCTTGTATTGCAGTCACTTAAGAAAGCAAACTTTTTCTAGCATTCCTCTGTCCTGCTAAGTTAAAAGCTACACTAATACAAGCTATTCATCAACTGTCTTTCTTCTCTGGCTAATTTTAACATTAGCCATAGGCTTAGTCACATGGCAGGCCAACCATCAGAATTTATTCTCTGGAGAGTTTCTGAACAGGTAACTCTAGTTGCTGCTTACATTAACAAAGTGTCTCCTGAAAGTGTGATAGTGACTGCTAACCAAGGGCATAGATGCTCTGCTTTATAACCCTGTCCTGAATTATTCTGTGAAGTTGGATTTCATGTGTTTGGGGGTAGGGGGAGGACCAACATCGAGCTGGTACACAAGTAGAGCTGCCACTGAGTGGAGCATTGAGTGCACCATTCATGGCTTATTCTAATGAATCTGCATACATATGAGTTGTTTGAGTTGTCCTGAGACAGAATTAAACCAAAGGGCTGACTTCTAGCAGAACCACCTTACCTGGATGGCTTAATGAGACACAGATCTCCAAACTTTTGCTATGTGTCTGTGGAACTGCTGCCTTACTCCTCAAACAAATGCCTTAATCTGACAAGTAAATCTACAGACAGCATTTCTAATGAAGCTGATAAAACTATCAGCCTAGGCATGTTATGTTGCTAGCTACACTGCTATTCAACCAGCATAATTAGGACTGGCATAAGCTATGTGGGTGTCTTAACCATATGATCAACTGGTGCAAGATCTTGATCTGTTATCTCTGCTGGTCAAGGCAACCGGGCCACTGCTGTCTTGGGGACCAGCACAAAATACTTCAATTTCAAACTGCTGTGCATGCTGACCATCTGACTACCTTAATCTTAGTCTGTACTCTAGAGTTAGCAATTCTTTCACCTGTGTCTGGTTCATAGGGTTAGTGCCTGTTTTCCAAAAGGCTCAAAATCTGAAACATGGACAGCCTGGCTACATCAGAAGGTTATTTTCACATAGTAGTTCAGACCTGATGCCTATTAGACAGTGTCCAGCAGTAAGGAGGATGGTCTGTGGGACCCAAGTGTCCTACACATGGTCAGCTGGGCTTGCCTAGTACCTTATACAGGATGCTGATCTCTCAGCTAACAGCTGATGAAGAACATGCAAAGCAAAACACCTTCATATAGAAGTCAGCCTTCTTGTGATAAGCTGCTAATCTCTTACTCCTGTTACCCTAGGCAATGTGACTTGTAGTCCAGCAGAGTTCACATGCAGCAGTGGGCAATGTATTTCCAAGAGCTTTGTCTGCAATGGTCAAGATGACTGCAGTGATGGCAGTGATGAACTGGAGTGTGCACCTCCTACCTGTGGAGTTCATGAGTTCCAGTGTAAAAGCTCCACATGCATCCCCATCAGCTGGGTGTGTGATGATGATGCTGACTGCCCTGACCACTCAGATGAATCTCTAGAGCAATGTGGCCGCCAGCCTGCACCTCCTGTGAAGTGCTCTGCCAATGAGGTGCAGTGTGGCTCAGGTGAATGTATCCATAAAAAGTGGCGTTGTGATGGAGATCCTGACTGCAAGGATGGAAGTGATGAAGTAAACTGCCGTAAGTTAACTTAGTCCTTCTCTAGGAGGTACTGCTTGGCTTCTGTTTTATTTTCTTTCCTTCAGTAAACTTCAGAAGTAAAAGTTTGTAATGGCTGTGTTCTCAGCTTCTCGGACCTGCAGACCAGACCAGTTCAGATGTGAAGATGGGAACTGCGTCCATGGGAGTAGGCAGTGTAATGGTGTGAGAGACTGCCTGGATGGCACTGATGAAGCAAATTGTAACAATGGTAAGTGTGGAACTAAACAAGAATAAAGTCTTCACTGAATATCTATTGAAGCTGGTAGTTACTCTCACAGTCTTCACTATCTCAGTTATTCAGTGCTCTGGACCTGGCAAATTCAAGTGCAGAAGTGGAGAATGCATAGATATCAATAAAGTGTGTAACCAGCAGAGAGACTGCAAGGACTGGAGTGATGAGCCCCTAAAGGAGTGTAGTAAGTGAATAAACTCATTACACCATGTTGACTGCCTGATATACTTGGATATAGCCTTTGAGCTTTCAGATGTCAGTCTGGAATGGTCATCTGCACTTCTTGGTGGCAAACATACTACAACCAAGACCAATATATTTCATAGGCTAGTTTTATCCTAGCCAAACTGAGATGATTTCTTGTAGCCAGAAAGCGCTTGAATGCATTAGAAATACTGAAAGTTTCAGGAGCCTCAATCTTTGCTGCTGCTCGCTTGTAACACAGATAAGTGGCTGACAGCTGAACTAACATGAATTTGAGGAGGGTCTCTTGCATGTGACTTCAGGTACTGGAATAGTTAATTAGATGTGGCAGGCATCATTAGAAGAGGGATGGGTACCTGGTAAAGTGCTCCATGACTAATACTCTAAGACTAAATATGCTTGCTTTCTCAAAAGTGGCCAATTCCTCTCTTCCAGATGTAAATGAGTGTCTGGTGAACAATGGTGGATGCTCTCATATCTGCAGAGATCTCGTTATTGGCTATGAATGTGACTGTCCAGCTGGGTTTGAGCTTCTAGACAGGAGAACCTGTGGAGGCAAGTATCCAGTAGTTTAACATGGACCCTAGTGGTGGTATTGGAGGTGAGCAGAAATTAAATTGTTGTTTTTACAGATATCAATGAATGCCAGAACCCTGGTATCTGCAGTCAAATCTGTATCAACCTGAAAGGGGGCTACAAATGTGAATGTAGCCGTGGCTATCAGATGGATCTTGCTACTGGGGTGTGCAAGGCAGTGGGTGAGTATTGGTATAGGATATATATATCCCAATTTTAAAATGATTTCTATATCCCCACTTTAAAATGAGCTAGCAAGTGATGCACTGTTTATGCTGCTATGGTTTTGACACTAGTTGTGCTGTCACCAATATGACTTGTATTGATCTGAACACTGCTCACGCTTTGAAAGATGCCATGTTATAGTACCTAAAGCTGGCTGACACAAACTGCTGGTGTCTGCTCTCTGCTCCCTTGTGGAGGGGGAGAAGGATGAGGTATGGTACAGCAAAGACCTCTGTCACCATCTGCTAGAAAGTGTGGAATGGCAAATACTAAGCATGATAACTCGTAAAACTTCTTGGAAATAACATTATGTAATTGGATATCCAGAAGTACAGATAACACTTACGCTCTTTTCACAGGGAAAGAACCATGCCTAATTTTCACCAACCGCCGGGATATCAGGAAGATTGGCCTGGAGAGGAAAGAATACATTCAGCTAGTAGAGCAGCTAAGAAACTCTGTAGCTCTAGATGCAGATATTGCTGAACAAAAGCTTTACTGGGCTGACTTCAGCCAGAAAGCAATCTTCAGGTAAATGGACTCAGCTTCTGAACCTAGTGTGCTTCCCGAACCATCCCATGTTTTACCCAGGATATTTCTCCAGTCTCTGGTAATGAGAACTAGATCCCTGATGTCCTAAAAACAAGGTACAATTGATGAAAGTTCTGACAACTAGCAATGTGCATGCCTGTTGCACTTACTAGTAACATCTCCTACAACTGCACAGAAGGTACTCTGTGGGAAGTCCACATGCATCTTCTGCATTGACTGCCTGAGATATGTGTGCAGGATTTGCTAAACTGTGCCAGTGGATAGAATCTGTGGTGGAGCGGGTTGAAAGCAAGTAATTCTTGTCTTTCAGTGCCTCTATTGATACCCGTGATAAAGTTGGAACACGCATCAAAATACTGGACAACATACACAGCCCTGCAGGGATTGCTGTTGACTGGGTTTATAAGAACATCTACTGGTCGGACTCAACTGCAAAGACCATTTCAGTGGCTAGCCTAGATGGCACAAAAAGAAAGGTTTTGTTTCTCTCTGAACTAAGAGAGCCAGCTTCTATTGCTGTAGATCCTATCTCTGGGTGAGTATTTGTCCTGGTTCTTTTAAAAGAATGAAGCTACCAGCTACTACATGTTCTGATAATTGACTTAGCCTTTGTTAGTTATTGGTCATAATAAAGAGTGATACTACACAGTACTATAGTGCATCATACAACATAAATTCTACTTCACAGCTTTATGTACTGGTCAGACTGGGGTGAGCCAGCAAAAATTGAAAAAGCAGGAATGAATGGATTTGACAGACAGCAGCTTGTGACAACAGAAATCCAATGGCCTAATGGAATTGCTCTAGGTATGTTGAACTTGTCTCTGTGCCAGAGGTATTCTGGAGCTTTAGCAATTTTTCTGCTACAAAAACCAAGGTCATCCTTAAGAGAATTGTTTTCAGCTTCTGAGAAAGGGAAGTTTCTGCATGCCTGGAGACACTGCAACAGGCACAGACAACACTTCTCAGATACTGAAATAGTAACTTCCCTTGCACTGCTCTATATTATAGTTGAGGCACAGGCCACTTAGGCATCATTGCAGCAACCCTCTGCATCCTGGAATGGTAAGAAAGTAGGTCAATACTGCAACTATTCTTGAACCTGTGGGTGTTTCAATTCTTGCAGAAGAAGGCTTTGGAGGTATTCTCCACATAGACAGTAAATATGGTTGATGTTTTCCTCTTGTAGATCTTGTAAAAAGTCGCCTGTACTGGCTTGATTCTAAACTACATATGCTGTCAAGTGTGGACTTGAATGGCCAGGACCGTAGAATTGTGCTGAAGTCACATATGTTCCTTCCTCATCCTCTTGCTCTAACAATATTTGAGGTAAGAATGACTTCCTGTTGTCATTGTCAAAGATCTTCTTCCTAGTATGTTGCTGGCAAGAATGGGGCTGATAGCACCATGGAGATAATGAGATGCAATGACACTGTCTTCTAGGACCGTGTGTACTGGATTGATGGAGAAAATGAGGCAGTCTATGGTGCCAACAAATTTACTGGATCTGAGTTGGTTACCCTAGTGAACAACCTCAATGATGCACAGGACATCATTGTGTATCATGAACTTGTTCAGCCCTCAGGTAACTTCAATACAGTTTGTAGTTGTCAGTGTATACTTGTAACAAGCTTACCCTGTTTGGGTGATGGCAAATAGTAGCCCTTTGCTGTATAGATGTTCCATTCCTACTTGTGCTTGGAGCTTCTAACATAGGCACTGCCACCAGGATTCAGAAATGGTCTAGTTGCAATTGCTCTTTCTTAGGCACAGTAGGTATAAATCTATAACCTGCAGAGACAAGTAACTCTACTAGAACAATTACAGAGCAAATAATTATGCTATACACATGGATCATGAAGTCTCAGTCCTGTTAATTACTGTACCAACAGGCAGGAACTGGTGTGAAGAGAATGTGGCGAATGGAGGGTGTAGCTACCTGTGCCTGCCTGCTCCTCAGATAAATGAACATTCTCCAAAGTACACCTGTGCATGTCCTGTTGGATACTTCTTGCAGGAAGATGGTCTGAGATGTACAGGTATTGCAACACAACTGAAATTTTTCCCAGGATGGATGGGGAAGGAGTGGGGGAGTGCTGGACCTGTTAGTGGAAAATATGGCAGTATAGGCTGACAGCTTTATTTAAGTTAATCTCATCTAATTAATCTTGGAGGGGAAGATCTAACATGCACTAATATGGCCCTCAAAGTCTGCAGATGCTGTTCCAAGTCCATGCTTTGCTTCTGCATCCTCATCATCATTTGCTGTAAGACCTTGGACCTTCATGGCTTTTTGCAGACAGCAAGCACATGCACAAAACATACTCAACCCCTTATAAAATATGGGGCATAAACTAACATGGCTCTACACAGTGTTGAAAGGTTGATCAGCTAATATTACTGTTCAAGGAAGTTTGTACCTCCTTTTGTGGTGCAGATGAACATGCTGCTGCTACTACTGTCAGCACTGACTATACAGCAGGCTTGTTTGTCCAATGGAGTGGAACTAGAAACTCCAGATGCCACCTACTATATTGCATGTTGATTGACTGCCACAGTTAGAGTGCTGAATGGGAGGGTACTGGCCTCGGTCGGCTGCTCTAAAAGGTTGCTATGGGTATCAAAGGCTGTATCTAGCCAATGAACTTGTGGAACTAAAAGCTTGCTCAGAAAACCTTATGTGAGGGATGGAAGGACTTACTATTGTTATGGCTCTAAATACCCGATTACTGTCTGGCCTAGTTCTTTGGCAATATTTTTCATCAAAAACCCTCTGCTGAGGGTGTGCTAGTGAAATAAACTAATGTCAGTGTTGCAAATAAAGCTAACAAGCTGCATGATCATTTCTTCCATCTGCTAAACATTCACTACCATGGCTCTCATAGCAAAGCCATTGTAGAACTTCAGGATTAACTGGGTTCTTGATGTATAATTAGTTTCAGGTACTGGAACAACTGTGGCTTACACTGAGGCTAAAGATACCAGCACAACAGAAAAATCTCCAACTGTTGGACTAGTTCCTGGAGGTACTGGTCCCAATAACTCACACTGCTAAACATTAGTGAAATTGGATCAAACTGACCCACTAGCCTACTTGGAAGTTTTCTCCTTTGCATGCAAGTAGAGAACACAGGCCAGATCATGTGTGTAGTACAACAGCTGGAGCATGTGTTAAACAGAATTATTTCACTTATGGCAATGTGGAACCTATAGGTTCCATGAAACCCCAGGAGTGTTCAGAGGAAGACAAACAATAAGAAAAGCTTCCTACTAATACAGGATGAAGCCTGATGGGCTATTCTAGTGGTGTATTACTGAAAAGCTAATATAATAGAAGCTTCTGGGCTCGGGAAGTGCATATGACAGTCTGCCAGTCAGTCAGTAAGCAAGTTCACTACTTAAAATTCTCATGCAGGGTTCAACAACACTACAACATCTGAAGTAACTACAGCTGGAAGAACATCAGCAACTTGGGTCGTCCTTCCTGCTGGTGAGTACATTTGCTAGCCTTTTGGACCCTGAGTGGTGGGACAAGCCAGTCTTAGGAGCTTGACCTGACTCTTCTCAATGTTTCCGACCTCTCTGTCTCCCCAAAGTGTTACTGGTGATGGCTGCAGCAGCTGGCTACTTCATGTGGCGTAACTGGCAGCACAAGAACATGAAAAGCATGAATTTTGATAATCCAGTCTATCTGAAAACTACAGAGGAGGACCTCACAATTGATATTGGAAGACACAGCGGTTCAGTGGGACACACCTACCCTGCAGTAAGTAAACCTATTAATGTGTCTGAGACTCCAGATTAACACCTGGAGTAGACAGACTGCCAAATTATATCTGATTTGAGTTTAGGAGAGATCTCTGCTTTTTAAAGCTGCTAGGTGCAGCCAAACCACTGGCTTGAATCAACTAACAACTTGTCTGTCCCTTTAATGAAGAGTAAAGTTGTTGTAGGTAACTGGTGTCTTACACCTGAGACGGAGTAACCTCTGCTGAATGTGGTCACTAGAATCATAGAATTAGCTATGATATGTGGATTTGTGCCTTTTGTTAGTACAATTGTAGCTAACTCGTGTGTACTTTGTTACAGATATCTGTTGTAAGCACAGATGATGATATGGCCTGAGCACTCGATCAGCAATCACTTCCAGTTTACTTGTGTCTTACACTCTTTGGGGATAGTAACCAGGTTTGTGGCTGAAGGACTTCCTCCGTTCTTGGAAGAAAGAAGATACTTTCTATATTTATGGAACACTTATGTAAATAGCTATTTTATACAGCTTAACAACAAACTCTGTAAATACATGTCCACAACAATTCACCTGCTGGTGGTTACAGTTTTATCAGTAACCCTTGGTTGGTTAGTCAGTAACATCACTGACCAAATATAAAGCACTTTCCATAGAAAGCCATATTCCAGCCACAACTTGTAACACCTGTACATATGTGTATAGGCCACTTGTAAATAATTATTGCAAAATCACTATCAAGCACTTTGAAATACTTCAGATGTAAATTATTGTACACTGTCTTTTTCAATGATTGGGGCAATGGCAATAGGAAAAAACGGGTTACTATGATTGCCAAAAATTTGTCAACATAAGTAATTTTGTATGTATGATTGTTTCAATCTTGTCTGTTACCTTTTGGAGGCTTACAAGAATGAATGATTTTTAAGAAACCACTGTAAAACCTAAATGCAGAGGAGGGGATAAAAATAAAAAACATTAAGCATTTAAAATATTGTTCTCTATTATTACATTAGCAGTGAAGTAAAATAGAGTATCTCCTAAGTTGAAAGCTTTAGTAGGCTACACTATTCCTTCCAGCCAGATCATGAAGTATTTCTTCAGTTTCTTTAGCAGTGCTCCACACAGCTAATACACTACTGACTTGCCAGATGAGAGGTTTGTACTTGAGAATAGTACTCTGCAAAGTACTGGATAGAGGGAGTCTACTATCACAGGAGTGTAGCTGAACTTTTGAATTAGTATTGACACTGGCTAAAAATACTCAACTGCTATTGCAAGCTCTTAGGAGGCAGCATTGGCAGATGTGCTGGGTGAAGACAGGTCAAAACACTGCCAAGTAAGTATAAGGTTCTTCCTTCCAAATGATGTTATTATGCACAAGCTCACAGTGGGGTCAAGCTGTTAGTAGTTATTCCTTATGGCTAGTGGAAGTTGGGTTATTGTAGTTGCTACACTTGTGCACAGGAATGTTAGAACTGCGATTCAGCAGCTCATCCTGGTAGCCTGATCCTGGAGGTTCAGTGCTAAAAAACCCGTGTTGCTACATTTGTAATGACTGAAGTCCCCTCCAGTGCATATTAATGAGCTAGGGTCCCCTTCCTGGTGGCCGATCAATTAATTGCAATGCCTATAAGATACCAATCACTTGAAGTGCTGGAGCCTCTTGGGACACTTGGAGTGAAAAATAAATTATAAAACTGAGAAGATAATACTCATCTCTGATACCTAGTACCATACTACTTGAGTGCTAATTTTAGTAGCACAAGGTATGCTCCTTATCTACTGTTCATGTATAGCTCGTTCCTGCAGTAGAGAAGTATTAAAACTGAATTAACTTGCAGGTTCTGTGGTTTTCAGGCATTTTACTCTGTGATCAAGTTTGAATAAAAGAAAGATAAAGCTTTTAATCTTCATGGCAAAACTACTTGGTAGTCAACTGCGTAAAATATAGATTCCCTAGTTGTTAGTAGTTTCCTTAATGACAAACTGTTTGTCTGGAATAAAACTGTGGTTTCTCCCCTGACACTACATGATCTTGGCCAGGACTTGCCACCCCATAACTGCTGTAGTATTAGATACTACTTGACTGCTGCTAATTCTTCTTCCTTCAAGGTAAGAAAAAAGTCCTTCAAATGGCTTGCTGGCTCAAGGCTAAGACATAGCTAGGAAGATGCAAAAATTCTTGGCTATCCTTTAGTGAGGACTTGTTAATAATTCTCAAGCAATTCTGTGTCTAAAACAGCAGCAACAAAAATTACCAAGTCGGAATATGGATCACTTCCTGAGCTTGGTTCCAATGCCTGTTCTCATTGGAGCTACATCTGGTGTCTTCTTTCATAAAGGTATTCTGTGTATTGTTGACTTCTTTGTTGACAGATGAGGCCAGCTGCTTACTTGTGCAGATTTAAAACAAGTTGTTTCTAGTAAATTCACAACTCCTTGGGGAGTTGAAGCTTCTAGCAACTCTTGACTGCAGACATTTTCAGTACCCAGAATGTATGTGCACTAAAATGTCTTGCAAAAATTAGGATGTCAGAGAAACTCTAAAGTTTCTGGACAGTGATACTGTATGTATTTTGCCAAGTACTGTTTGGAATAAAGTGCCTTTCATATCAGCCTCATATGTAAGGATCATTAGTTATGGGGTTGAATTCAATCGTTTCAGTAAGACATCTAACTGAAGATATTAAGAAGTATTTGTGTTCAAATGTGACAAACAAGAAAACATAATTTTCAGCCAGATGGTTGATTATAAATTCATATGGCAGCTAATTACAGGCAAAATGTTCTGCTTTTAGTCTTTGCACAGAAGAATGGCTCCACTTTTTTTTTGCTGAACTTCCATGCTGTTACCAGTAGCCTACCAAATGGCATAAGTAGACCAGTAAGACCAAGAAAGACCCTTCTTCCTGATTGTAGTGGTTTTCACCCAATGTCCACCCAAACCTCCAGAGCCCCACCTTTCCCAGAGGGAAAGGAAAAAGGAGAAAAGGCAAAAAACAGCTGAGAAATAATGGCAAAACAAACTCAGAGTAGCTAAATACTTAAATTTATTACTAACAAGATAAGAACTAAAACTAAAAGCACTAAAACTAAAAAGTAAGAAATAAATCAGTCTAAAGAACACCCCTCCCATTCCTCCCTCCCTCCAGCAGTTAGGGAGAGGAGGGAATGGGAGTTTCGCAGGTGGTTGTTGTTGCTGCCATTGCTCTTGTCCTGTGGGTCACTCCATGGGATGCAGTTGTGTCTGCACCCCAATGGTCTCTCTGGGCTGCAGGGGGACAACCTGCTCCACCATGGTCCTCACCACAGTCTGCAGAGGGGTCGCAGTTCTTAGCCTTTCCCCTGCTCCCATGGGGTCCATCCCACAGGAGACAGTCCTCAAACTTCTCCATCATGAGTCCACCCCCCAGGCGACACTTCTACCGGGGGGGAAAAAACCTGCTCCAGGTGCGTCTCCTTCTCCAGGAGTCATGGCCGCAAGTCTCTCCCAGGATCTTGCTCCATCCTGGGTCCTCCCACAGGGCAACAGCTCCTTCAGGCATCCACCTGCTCCTCCAGGGGCTGCAGGGGGTCTCCGAACCCCAAAAGATCTCCACAGGCTTCAGGGAGAGGGGGGGGAAAATAGCTTTCAGTCCTTCCCCCACTCCCCTGCTCCAGCGTGGGGTTCTTCCTTCACCTCCTCCTGCTGCGACCCTGGTCTCTGCCTGTCTCTGTCTCTCTCTGTGTTGTTATCTCATGGCTGGAATTTTCAACTGCGCAAACACTCCAGTTCTTGAATGTGTTATCACAGAGGCATAACTATGATTTTTAATTGGTTCAACTTTGTGCACCAGAAGGAAGTCCCTCCTGGACCAGGCTGTCATTGGCTCCAGAGGACAGGAGAAGCTTCTAACAGCTTCTAACCATCCTGGAAGTGCCCCCCTTCTACTAAAATTCAACTGCAGAAGCCCATGACACTGATGTTAACATTGTTGAAGTAGCCAGTTAAATCTGTTTTGGGAACCTGAGAGAGTTCTTACAGAAACTGCACTCTAGAAATTTATTATCTAACATTAACGTGCTGAACCTAGTTGTCAGAATTGTACTTTGACATGCAAAAGTAGTTCCTGTAGTCTAGAAGAGACTTAACACTTTACCAAATAAAACTTCTAGGCTTTTGAATAGCAGGAGGGAGAAGTGGAAAATATCAGGCACTAGCAGGAGATGATATCAGTTGGTCTGTATTTGCTTGCAAATATAGTTTGGTTCTTAGTCTCACTAGGATTTATTCTTCCCTGCCCTTCATTTTTGTGTTATGAAATAATTGTTTACTTCTACAGCAGCTTGGAGAATAGTCAGGGATTCCTTCTGTAAAAACAGATTCAACTTGCATTGACAAATGCCTTACTCTCTTTAAACAATTTTTCTCCCCTGTCATCTGGAAGTGTTTGACTCTGTTTTATTGCTTGTCATATGACTTTTGGCATCTAAGGCAGGTGGTATGACTGTACTGTGCAGTCCTGCAGCAGCAGCCTGTGGTTGGACTGGTGTCCACCAAACCAGTTCTCAAAGATCATCCCTGTCCAAGCTCCTCTGTTGCAGTCTTGTTGGGCTCACAGAGCAATGGGACATTAATAACCTGTTTGGTTGGGTTTCACTGTTAAGTTGACTTTATATTTCTCCTGAAAAATTTTCTGCTAATAGATATAAAAATACTGCTTTAGTTGGTTATTGAGATAGTATTCAATGTAATGGTGTAATTTCTGCTTCCCAGAGGGCATAAGCCCCGTGGTTCTAAATACTGCCTACTTCTGTTCAGTGCCAGTATGAGTGCAAAGCTAGATTTGAAACTGGCTCTTTCTTTCCCTTAAAAATATGCAGATTTCTCCTAATACACTCCCTCTGCTCCTACATTCTTTTCTGCCTCCTATTTGATCTGCCTTTGAGCAATAATGTAAAACATTTACAGTGCTGTAACAACAGAGGGAAATTAACATAAACGGAATTGATGTTGCTCATGTGATTCACTTCTTCCCCTGCTGGACCTCATTCCTCTACAGAGAGCTGCAGTGTGCATTTTACCAACCCAGCTTGTGTTTGCCTATATTTTTAATGAATATACCTTTTTTTTCAGTTAGGTCTTTTCTGAAACAGTGAAGATCCATTTAGCTAATTTTATGTAAGTGCTGGATCATGCTAGATTATGGGAAAAGTACAGAACAAAGACTTAGATGTCCCATATTACTTCTTCCAGCCTCAGATAAAGAAGAAAAGTCTACAGGTATTGAAGCATTTTTAACTTCATAGCCTCGGATGTAAGTGGAGGCCTGACAATACTTTCTGTAGCTATGCCACAGCATGTCTGTGAAGGAACATGCTTCTATTCTATCTTTGAGCTGACCCACAGTAATGGATGGTATCATCACTTACCACAAGAAGGTGTTTGATGAGGTTTGTCTGCTCTGTTGAACTGCAAAAGCCAACTTAATACATTCCTGATTTGTTGGTTTTCACTCTTTGTGTCCTGAAAAAGCTTCAGAATTTGCCCATAGTAAATAAAAAAGGCTTCAGGGCAGGGGAGGGACAGAGAAGCTGCGCAATCAGTTAGGCTGCTGGGTATCCAGACTGTGGAACATCTGAAATAAAGAACTTGTGGAAAGCATGATGGATGGTCTTGAGACTCCTGTGCACAGCCCTGGTCAGGACACTTGCACATCTCTGTCAAGCCGTAGAAAATGCTTCCTATCATTCACGAAAAAAAATCACACACAACAACCTGAACAGGCTACTGAAGACTAACTCAACTATAACACTCTTCTGGTCTATAATGAATTGCTTAATTGCTTGAATGTAGGAAATACTAAGCACTAAATCAAGACAAATTACTTAGAAAATCTTTTTTTTTTTTTTTTTTGGTGTGGACATGTCCTCTGTAGAAAAACTAGGCAGATTTTAGGTACATTTTTGCCTCGTCCCCAAGACATGCTTTCTTAAGAGTCAAATTTCAGAATATATGAAAATGTTTTATGGTACTGTCAGTGCATAGATTTAAAGTTGGTAGTTTGATAGCAACTTGAAAAGATTAACTTAACATTTATTCCAGTGTAAAGTATTGTTGAAAGGTCTCTTGTAGAGGTTGATCCTTGAATATAATCAACACCATAACAGTCTAGAAACAGTGCTGTCTGCTCTAATGTCCCTTTTGTGGAGGTGTGCAACCAAGAAGTCATAGTTTTGTTTGAACAGTTTATTGCTTATTCCTTTGGTTTTTTTTCCCCTTAAATATATGAGCTCATTTGTGCTTAGACTCTAAAGACATTACAATTTGTTAATTTCACAGTGTATTGTGAATGCTACTGTCCAGGTGACAAATACTGTGAGTTTCTAACTTTTCAGCTTGCGCCTCTAGTGGTGAAAGAAGTTCACCTATGAACTTTTTTCAAATAAGGACACTTAATAAAGCCTTACTACAAAATTCAAATTATGTGTGAAGTATTGATGCAGAAACAACATGGTCATTCCATTTTTACAAGAAGAAAATTATTCTTTCATTAGACAACATTCAACCACCTGCCTCTCCTCCCCAGAATTTTTGGGTTGAAGAGTAGGTCAAAGTAATTGAGGGGGAGGTGGAGTGGGTAGGACAGTATCCACAGAATTTACCTCTAAGTTAAAGGTTGTGATCCATACACAGTATCAAGTTTCTGGTACCAGGTAAAACTCTGCAATTTTGTAATTGTAATATACCTGTATTTGAGTTTGAACAATTGCTTGGATAAAAGTGGGTAGCTGACAGATTGTAGCACATAGCCCCTTGTCTTTTTGGCAGCCTCCAGTATTGGTTTAATTTATGTAAGTGAATCCAGAGAAAGAATAATTGTAAAACTGCTTATTTACAGACACCATAACTCAAAGGGTGTCATGAGAACTGCATTTCAGTATTTGATACAGTGCATCCACTTGAGACAAAAACCATTCAAAAAGCCATTTTTCACCATCTTAGGTTTCAGATGCAAATAACCACCAACCACTGAAGACTGACATTTTGTTAGCTGTTTTTGTCATTTAAATGTCACATGCAAGCAACAGACATTCCCAGTTACATGACACCACCTGAAGGTCCCTTGTTGATCATCAAGAATCTGTAGCAAAAGACTGTCAAGTGCTCCCTGAATAACCATGACAGCCATGACTTTGACTAGGAGTTATTCCAATAATTTCATTTAGTGAACACTTAAAAGATTCCATTTCAGAGTATGGTGGTGAAGTATATCAGCATTAGTAGTCTGGGGGTTTTTTAGTGACATTTATTATTCTTCTAATCTGACACTTCAGTAGCAATTAGTTAATTTAATAAACAGCAAATGGCACTTTTTGACATGGTACTGTAGGGACAACAGAGAAAATTAATCTGCCTTCAAATTTTTTCAGAATGGAAGGAAGTCAAACAGCCAACTTGGTCATTAGGAGCTTAACAGTCACATTAAGGAATCACTGAAGAATTAAAATAACTTGAGTAAGTCAATTAATTCTTTTCAGAACCTGTTTTGGTGTCCCTACAGGGAAGAAGTGAAGATTCACACTGACTAAAGAGAAAGGGATGAGTCAGGGGTCTGCCATGGGGAACCCAACCATCAACAGTCTATTCCAGTGTCTCTGGTGCACTGAGACATGTGGCAACTTTCCCTTTGCTTGCACCTCCCCATTTAGTTTGGGGGTTGTTGTTGCTGTTGGAGTTTTTTTTTGTTGTTGTTGTTTTGGTTTGGTTTTTTAGAAGACTGTTGGTACTGTGAAATAAGATCCATAAGACAGAGGAGTGCAAAGTGGGTAACCAAATATGGATGAGCAACCCTGAATTTCCCTGTGTCAAAGAGCTTGTTGTCGGCAGTGATCATAGAGTGGTGAATGCACTGTGAGCTGGGCTGGGCTATCTCCTCATTTTGTTTTTGTCATTCTATACCCTTAAGTAAACTTTCAATCTCTCTTGTTCTAGCCAGAAATCACAGGAAGGAACCTGACCCAAATTCATAGTAATCAGAAGAAATTGCATGGGTAAATCCAAAAACAGAAGCAAGATATGCAAACCCCCCACTGTGCACATTGCAAAATATAGGGCAAACGAAACGCAGAAAGTCTGGGAGGCCTCCATTAGGCCTGCAGCAACATCTTCAGGTGCTCTTTGAAGGATGAGTCCCTGCCAGAGAGTACGGGGCTTATGGAAAGTCTCCAGCCCTCTTCTCAGGGCAGTATACAGTGCCTCATCGATCTGTTGAAACAAATGAACAAGCAGTAACAAGCAGGCAAAAGGGCTTTCTGTGTTTTTTAAGATCAGAAATAAATACTAACAAGTGAAACAATACATTGCAGACCAGAGCATCAAATCAGTTTCACTCGAAGGTGAAGCTGCCATATTAACTCTTCTTGCAGGAGATCTTCCTCAGCATAAACTGTTACATTATAAGCTGTATGAAACACTATTCTCTAATTTGACTACAAAGGAAAGTCCAGAAAACCAGCTAAACACAACTCAGTTGTTAAAACTATGAAGATTTAAAAGGTTATAATGAGCCAGTAGCAGCGAAGGTACATTATCAATGATTTAATTTTGGTTCCTTCTATTTGTTACAAAGAGGAAGGAAATAAAACCAATGTGTTTTTAGCTTGACAAATTTACAGATTGACTTGCTAGGAACTTACAGTTTGCTTTTAAAAGAAGTACACAGACAAGTGAACCAAAAAAAAAGAGACCAATTTACTTTGTATAATGTTCTTGGGAGAACAAAAATGTGCAGCAGTCAGAGAAACCCTCAGCCTGACACAGAAGAAAATCCCTCACTTGGCAATTTTTCTTCAACACACAAGCTGATGTGGTTAGGTACAAAGAGGAATTGTCACAGGATCCCCTGGCACTTCAGTTTCTGTGCTCCAGTCCATCATGTTTGATTGTTTAAACTTCATGGACCTTAGAAGTGTGACTAGACAATATGGTCCCATGCTTCATAAGGAGTCACAGCTGCCTTCAAATTAGGTATGTATGAAAGGCTGCTAAATAGCTCATGTGGTAAGTTGAAAGTGTATTCAACTCATCCTGCTATTGTATTCCTGTTTCATTTAGGGTAAATCTCTTCTATGCTTCCATTTTTCCACTTGTAACAAGTCATGGGGCCATTAACTAGGGCTTTTAAAGTTCAAGGGGAATCTGGGTGCATGCATATATATGTACTCATACACATAAGCACACATGTAAAAGTAGATTTCACTTAAAGATGCCCAATGCTGTAACTCAACCAAATTTTAGCAAAGACCTGAGACGAATTCTGCTGGTGTTCTGCTGCTGTGGTTTATCCAGTAGGCAGTGTAGGTAATGTGCACCATAACAACATTTACTTCACTGTTAATTGTGAGATTTTGCATTAACCATATTGTGCTTAAGAAGACAGAAAATAAAAATTACATATATACAAAGTTTAATCCACCCACATTAATTATGTATGTGCTCATTCCGTAAGATATACTGAACTAGTCTGAGATGCAAGTAGCATGTTTGAACGTAACAGAAGGAGTAAACAGAAAATACCATGTCATTAACTGGATTTCAAATATACAGCCACAGAAAAATCCCTGAAGGTCATCAAGTACAGCTTACTACTCAAAGCAGGGTTCCTTCCAAAGCTAAATCAGATTGCTCAGGGCCTTGTCTGGCCAAATTTTGTATTTGCTGCTTAGATCAGACTTTATTACTCAGAGTTGATCAATGTATTGTTATGATGCTTGTTTCTTTTAGCAATGAGTCAGTAAAGCTTACTGGTACGATGCCACGAAACAAGGCATTGTTCTTTGAAAAGAGTAATGGACCCAAATGCAGATGTCAACCATCAAAGTGAGAAAGAAAGTGTTACTCTTTGGCACAACTGCATAATTCTTGTACTGAAAGTAAACATACTTCAGGACTTGCGTCAGTGAGGCTTCTATGCTGACATGCTTAAAGCAGAAAACAGAAGTTTTCTGTCAACTCACAGTCTCAGTATCTGCAAGACTCATCCTCTTCATAGGTTCAGGTTACATGGGAAGTTCAACAATAATCTGAATTTATTTTTTGTTGTTTGGAAGTCCTACATGCCTACTCTGTTGATCATACATTAACAGGCTCAGCATAAGTACCTTTTCTAATCATCAAGCTAATAGTATGAGCAAAGACCTTAAGGATGTTAGTATTGCTGAATATTAGATGTTTCTATTCAGTTTTTACAAGACTATGACACTGAGAACATTTTTAAAATTAAGATTACACTTACACTTAACAAAATCATGATACATTGTTGTGATTGTAATATTTACAATATTATAATGCTAAAATATCTATATCCCAAAGGAGTGGTGATTTTATCAGAAGTGTGAGTTGAAGGAGTGAAGGAGAAAAAAATAAAGGAAAGTGTCATGGGCTGCTTAGCTTATTCATCCCAAAGACAAAAAGTAAAAATCAGCTTAACTTGTACCACTATACCATTTTGGCCTAAGGACAAAAGACACTAGCATAGAAGCTGGATGTATTGTACCAGTCTGCCCATCTCTTGTTGCATTAAAAGTGGACAGTTGAATAAAATCTGCTATTAGAAAACTGCCTGGTGGCGTTGAAAAGAAAAAAGTCAGTAGTTTATTAGCTCTTTTGTTAAAGCTATACTACTGAATATGTGAATGGTTCTCTGCCTTGGAAGATACTCTTTTCATTCTGCCTGTTTCAGTTTCAATTCTGCACTGAGTGCTCCTGGAGAGTAGACACATTTCCACCACACCTGGTCATTTTTAAAACAGGCACCATGAAATATTTAGCTTCTGTATTAATATTGTCCTCAGGATGTTTTCATTTTCAGTTTCTATGGTGGTAGTCTACCTTCTCAACAGATTCTTTAAGTCATTAACAAACATGAGCAGACTGGGATGATCAGCTACATAGGAAGCAAGACATCAGAATCAGCGATGTAGGAAGGGACAGCCTTCTGTGGAGACTGTGTCACCCCTGTATTCTTGATGGTACCAAAGCAGTCAAAGGCTTTTTTTTAGTTTTGCAAACAGTACTGAGCATTCAAGTAGGTGTGCTGAAGAAATAAAATTCACCACTAAGCTGGCAGAGTACTCCCTACCTGACCTCTATCCCTTTGCCTTTCTGCAGTAACACAAAAGTGCCACAGGTGTGGCTTCAGGAGAACCGAACAAGTTTGGAGCGTGATGTGGCCAGATCACACTTAATGAGAGCACTGCTCTAGCCTGGCAAGCCCTTTACTCGGTGGTACCTCTGTAGGAGTGATCCTGTTCATGCTAGGTGATTAGGCCAGCTCTGAGGAGGCAGAAGAGCACAAACGTTGTACAATTGCTCATTTCTTTCCCTCACAGCTGGGACTTGTGCCAAGCATAGGCGAGCCCTGAGGATGTGTGCAGTCTCCCTCCCTCCTCTCTGCAGCAGCTGTGCACTCCAGCACCCAAATAAATCTTAATCACTCCATGGTGGCTCTTTTGTTTAACTGTTTTTAAACTTAGAGACCCATTTATGTAGTCAAGTTAACACAAGTCTCGGGGCTTGAATCTGCATTGTTGTCTGCTTTGTGCAGTAATTTAATGGGCATGCCAAATGGTAGTCAAACAGCCCTAAATCCTGACCACCTTTTTCTATCTTTTGTATACAGACAAGTGATTATACAACATACAAAACATAATAGCTTGCTTGATATAGAACAACCTGCAGATTTTGCCATATTGTCATTTCCATCCTTATTGCAGGTAATTAAAATTCACTTCATGCAACTGAAAAAGAAGAGGCACATACTGAGATACATGCATTATTGTACCAAGGCATAACAATCAATATTTTGTGTAGCATTTTGCATGCTTTGGGTAAAGCAATTTTTTTTTAACAAAATCAAACCCAAATTATTTTCTTTAGATAAAGGGGGAAAGAAACAGCACAGAATACAAAAATAAATACCATGTATTAGTATTTTTTTTAATGGATCCTACTTCAGAGTTAGATGTCATTTCTATTATATGATGTAACAGCATAAGAACATCATCTTCTGTGCCCGAAACCTGTATGTGAGATATGATTGTCTGGAGTCTGGAGCATAGTTAGTCCTCAAACATCCACAAAAAATTGGAACCCTGAGACTGGAACCTGGTTTCCTCAAAGAAGCAGCTTCACAGACAAAGTAATAGTCTGGAAGTTCAGCATAACACATTTACAGAAGGAAAGCCTTCAGGATCAGAATGACCTAAATGGTAATGGTAATGAAAATATTACTGAGATTATTTGGTTACATTTTACAGAAAAAGCTTTCCATCTCTCTTAATTGTCAGGTAGCTTGTTGACTGCTGTGTGCAGGATACAATAGTCTTTGCAAAAGGGGAAAATGCCTATGATGCTGTAAAGGTCTGGTGTGTATATTTATTGCATGACAATTTAATTTTCTTGAATCCATGGGGCTTGCCACAGATATATTAGTTTAAGAAACCATTAAAGCTTTAAGGCCACACCCTGCATTTAGAATATTCCTTGACTTCAAGGGAAGTTTTACTCTGCCTTTAAGAAATGGAAAGAAGTTTTCCTCTGTTTTTTTGGGTTGAGATATCTATTTTTACCACATGGTGTCAAATGCCAGAAGGGATTCTCTTACTTGAAGTTATGCAAAGAGAACACACATGACATGTTTCAATAGTGACATTCTAAAATTCAGACTGCCCTAAGTGAAAGAGGACATCTTCATAATTCTAAATATTTTGGTAGATTTATCTGTGTTACTTAACAAAAAATAAAAATATTAAAAAAAAAAAAGTCATTGGAAGTAACATTTTATCTTCTGATGTTTTTTTGATGCACTTGTTCATCCAGTATAAACATTTAATGGAAGAAAATTAATGATTATAAGAATGTAAGCCACCACAGGAATAAGGAAATTTGCACAGAGGAATAGCTGTTTAATGACTTTTAATTTTTTCTGTTGCATATCCACCAGAGGGTAAAACTATGACATGATGGATACTTTGCTTATGACACATTGTGTCCACAACAGAGGGCAACATGATAAATTTTCATCAGGCAGTCTGTCACCCAGCTGGCAGACAGTGAAATGTAATACCATCAGAGGGCAAGCCAATAAAGAAAAGAAAGCAGACAGTGTTTTTCTGGCCTATGACCACCATTTTAGTTATGCTAATCCAACAAATTAAATACAAGAAAATTTACTTAAAAGGCAATGTTACGCTCCAGCTGCCAAAAAAAATTGAGAAATTGGAGTTTGATGCTGCTTCCAGAATGTGCCCTTTCCATGTGCACATGCACAAAAACACCTCCATACAGAGCCTGGTCATGTCATGCTCAGAAGTAATGCTAAGTTCTCCATTTAAGTGTTGCTAGAACAGCTGGAAATAGGTTTTTCTCAGTATGGCCCTTTTCAATTTGTTCTTTTATATGGTATTAATGTCCTACATCCCTCCTTAAAAAAGAGGGGAAAGAAAATCAGGAAATAATAAGTTCTTAGTTTAGAATTTCTATTGTCTTTGATGTTAATGCCATTTTCCAGGCTCAAGGCTGTACCTTCTGCTGTGGGGCAGCCCTTAATAATTCCTCTGAATAACCAGCTCTTACACTTGGGTATTAAGCTGTAGGCTTAATGCTGCATAGAAGATAGGTCCTTATTAGACCATTTTCAAGTCCTTTGCCACCACAGACCACGTGTTCAAACATATTTTATCCATATTGAAATTAGTGTGTAGGTTTTCTTTCCTGAGACTGAAATAAACTTTTTTTTTTTAATGGCATAGGATTCACCAGCAGATAATTGTAATAAGGAGACAATCTTATTTTCCTCTCTATTTTTTAATTATAGAATATGTTTTAAGACATTAAATTACTGTTTTATTAAATTAAAATAGAACTGTTCTTTCTGTATTTGTAGATTCTTTTCCAAAAACTGTACCAACACAAGTCTCTTGTGATTATATGTCTTTATTAGACAAGCTGAAAAAGAGGTCATGTCACTAAACTAAGATTTTACTTTTTTAACTAAAGGATTTTGTGTCCCTTAATTGATAATGACTGGGGCCAAGCACCATATCACAAAGCTGAATAAAACACTGGCTCTCCAGGCAGTTTCGTGCTCAAATAATTCAAAGATGGAAAATCAAGGACCTTGAAGCTGAACGCCTACGAGCTATTTTGCTATTGCAAAGCTGAATCCTTCAAGTAGGCAGTGGGTGCACGTTCCTCCTTAGAGAGTAGAGTGGGTGACCCCTGTGACACAGTGCGGTCAGAGACGGAGCTGCAACGGAGTTCTTTTAAAATGGTTACTCAAAACCCAGATTAAGGTACACAATACCAGATGCTGGGTTCAAACACACAATTCGCTTTATTTTAACAATAAACGCAAGCTAAGTGAAAAAGGGGGGAGAGAGAGGTAGGAAAAAGCAAAAGGCTGGATTAAAAAAAAGCACAGAAAATGTTAATCACCACCAGTGAGAAGCTGCTTGCAGGCCTCAGGGCAGGCAGGCAGGACATCTCACTGGCGGCAGGCAAAGGCAGCAGCAGAAGAGGTGGTGGAGGTGGTGAGGAGCGGAACCAGCAGTCAGGACGGAATCCTGGGCTGACCTGAGCTGGACGGCACACGGGGCAACTCTGCGCGTAGCCTCAAATACCGTCGGTTCCCGGGCACAGCTGTCCCTGGCACGGGTTGTCTCTTCTGCCGGTATTTGCCGTGTTTGGGTGAGCTGCGTTTTCCTGAGAAGGCGGGAAAACGTGGCAGCTTTTGCAGGTTTTACTGCTGGCAGTCACTCTGCGGGGTCTTCTCCAGGCGCCTACAAGTGGCTCGGCTCTCGCTGCGAATGTTCCCTGGGTCGGTGCAGGTGGTTTTTGCAGAGAGCTGAGTTCTGCTCAGCGTGATGCAGTTTTCCGCCACATTTGCGGGGCCACTGGACCTCCTGGTCTCCAGGGAGCCGGAGCTCTGCGGGATGCTCAGCTCGCGCTTGCAGACACCGCAGTCGCTGCAAAAATAGTTTCGCTTTTTACCTTTGCCAAACTCCGAGCTGCCGAGAGGCTTAGGCAGCTCCAACTGGTCCATTAACGCCTAATCGGTTTATCGCACCGGATCGATGGAGAAGCAAACTGGCTAATTAGAAACCGACTAATTAGCTCGTTAGAGCCAAATTACTCTGTTACACCCTGACACGTGTACAAGTGTGTGAAGGGTTTCCACATCCAATACCAAGCCGGTTCAGCTAGACTCTTTGTGTTCACTGTTGTTGCCATTTGCTTTGGTTGTGTTTAAGCATGTCCCTAAGTGGCCAAATATCTGCCCCAGCTGGTGTTGCAGGTGTGGCTGCAGTGCCACGTTTGTGTCATTCGGTGGCAGAAAGGATAAGGCGAGGTCTTCCCCTGGTGCTCTGACCCACGTGGGCTCCCAGGATTGCTCAACAACCTGACATTATTGCTTTTCTGTTTGTTGGTTTTTTTCTTTAATGTTAATCTGAAATGGGCAGTGGGTGTTGGCCAAGTGGTGTAAGCCTCCGCCTGTGGAGCCAGCTCCTCCTCTGAGGATGCCGGTTCGAATCCTGGAGGAACTCGCTGTCACCGTCCGAGCTGCTCGGCCGTGGCAAAATGAACCTCAGGAGTAAAGGGGGTGGGGCCAGTTCCACACACACTGTGCCTCACCTAAAAAAATCCATTGCGCAGGCTTATCCCAAGATCTTCGTTCCCGTAGTCTAGCCAACAAGTGGCCAAATTAGTAAGTAGGTTCCACCAAAATAGGCCTGATTTAAACCTGAAATACATGTTTCCAAACCCATGTACACATCTAATTACAGACAGAAAGAACCAAATAAATCATCATGCGAGAAAAGTTAGAGTGAACATACAGATCCTCAGCTCATCACCGTATGACTACACACAACTTCAGTTTTGTGGTTTCAATGGCACTTAGCCCTTCAGCAGCAGCCTGCAACATGTCTGAACAGGGACTGCAACTATTATAGACCTCATGAGCCATAGATCTTCCAGCATTATTATTTCTTGACTACCAAGATACCTGGAGAAAAATTCCAACTTCTGAACAACTAGCCAAACATGCAATTAGAATCACAAACATGATGTCAGCATTGGTAGTGCTGTGACTTGGCACCCAAGAGGGTGTGAAACACGGATTCCCACAGCTAACTCCACACAGCGAGTGTCATTTCAAGTGTCTTCATTAGATTTCCCTAAACCAACCCTAAAACATCGAGGAAGTGCAGTGAAGGGAAGTGCTGGAGCTTGGTACATGACCACACAGAGCAGGAGATGGTCCACCTTGGTGACTAACCTGCAGGTATACCTGTGGGGCTTAGGGCTCTCCAGGCTGTTTCCACCTGCAGGCAGACGACCTGGAAAAGGCACTTCTGTTTCGCACTTCTGCCTGGGAAAAACCAGCAATCCCCAGAGATTATCTGAGAAAGCACATACAAATGATGAGATTTAAAACCTCTGCTTAGGTTCTTTCAATTAGAGCCATGGAATGTTACTCTTAGCCGGGGGTACACACCAGCCTTTGATGTCGGTTTGGTTTTCTGTCTTTCTGTCAGACAGGTAGTTTTCTGGGGAAAATTACACACTTTTATACTCAGGACGTCTTTTAAGATGTTTATGTCTTAATTAAACTTCCTTGGATTACTAAGAATGATAAGCCTCTGAGTTTTTTGGCCTATTGCTAAACCATGGCTTGTTCCAGTAAATCCAAGCCTTTCAGAAGCTTTTATTACCATTAATTATATCTTTCTCCCCCAGTCTTTCAGCCATATTTTTCATATTCTCTCATTTCCAGTGTGACTGACACAACAGTTGCTATCAGAGAATGTAGTCTTTAATTAATCAACTTACCAGCAGATATTTTCTGCATGCCATAATTTCTTGTCTAAAAAGTTTTTCTACAGAGAAAATGTAAGGCTCTTAATAAAAAAAAAAATATCTAATTGTACCTGTAAAAACTAGTGATTTCCTTTGTCATAAACTTTGTCTCATTGCTCCAGTGATGTGATTTTGACAGACAAATCTTTAGGGTCTCAGCTGTCATTGCCTATTAGCGGTCCTTCTGTTGAATGCTGTAGTGTTACAGCACAATCACAAATAGAAGAAATAAGATGGCTAACTTATTTTTACAATTATGGCCAAACCACAATACTAGCAATAATATTTTTTACTCCCCAATTGACCATAGTGAGAACTGGAGCAGAAAAAAAGAACAGAGATTGCAAAGCTTATAATGAGTCCTCTAAACTCTTCACCCTCCTTTGCAGATCAGAGCTTTTCAGCTACTTGCATATAGAATTTAAATACATTGATATATCCCTATATGAACATGGCACATTGAGCCCCTATTCCTTAGTCGAGTTTTGTCCAGCTGCTGTCGTGATATAAAAGCTGATCATTTGGTCACAAAATATAATTTTATGGAGGCATCATCTGCAACAACATCTAGGACCCCAGAGAATGTTATGGTTGACTCTTAGTCTAAGATCACAGTCTGTGGCTGCCAAAAAAAGCAAAAAAATACTATATAGAAAGCAAAGAAATACTATACAGCATTTGCATAGACCTTTTTTTTTTTTTTAAAGTTACTCAGCAGTTTTGCTTACCACATATTTATATAGCTACTAAAGTCATTATCTATTTTTCTTATCAAAATCAATCAACCTAACTTATCTATATAGCCATCAGACTTTCTTGTGTAGCATTGCAAGTTTAGCCTTTCACTTCTATGCAAATATAATAATAAATAACATTTGGGGATATATGTCTCTAGATCCTGTAGCCTCAGATAGGCAAGGTCTAGTGCCTTCCCACCTGGTGCCTGTCTGCAAGGGCAGGACAGATGTGGATCAGGAAAAGGGGTTGAACTGTGGTGGTTCAAACTAGTGGAAACAGCAATGAGAATCTGAGCACCAGTGGCTTCATAAAATCTTATGTGCTAATGTCATGAGTCAAAACAGCTCTGCTTTAGTGGTTCAACCTCAAACAGAACTTGTAGGCTGTAAAGCCTGTCTGTCTGGGGCACTGGCTAATCAATGAACAGCTGGTGGCTATTTCAAATCCCCTAGCAGCTGACAGACAACGGGAAAACAGAGAAGGTACTTTTTCCTGTCATTTATTTCCCTGTCTTCCCAGTCTTTTTATGCTTTCAATAGACTCAGTAACATGTCCAAACACCCCTTGAATGGCAGATCTCACATGAGAGATTCCCATTTGAGAAAGACACACAGAAGGCAAGCCAGCATGGAACTCCTGTCCCAGTGTCCCTGTCAGAATCCAACTTTTAATCTCACAGCAAGTAGAGGAGATTTCAGTCTGAGCTGGGAAATAACACTGGAATTCGTTTTAATAGAAAATGAGGTTATATCCCTGAGGACTTCATAGCAGGTTGCTATTCCTATCCAAATCAGCATTAATTATTCCAATCCACCTCAACAAAAATTATTGGTATTTAATTGGCTGTGGTCACATCCTATCACTTCAGTGTTGCTGCATGCCATGTGGCCACTATAGGTTTGTATTTGGGGCACCTTTGAAGTCTGTAAACTTGAAGAGGCTCACTCCAAGACAGAGAACAGCAATTAGATAGTTAGGATATGTTGACAAACAAGTGTGCAACCTATTGCTAGATACAAGAATGTCATCTTTATTGTGATGTTATTGGCATTTTAGCTTAGCCTAGAGCTGCCATAAAAATAAAAGTTCGATTGAACTAAATAGTGGATAGAAACAGGAAAAATGATTCTACCCTAAAGAGTTTCCAACTCATTGGGAACAGAGTGTAATATAATAAATAACATTCAGGCAAAATAAACAATTATAATGTTCTTGAAGAAAAATCTTTTTTCATTATCATAATAGCCATGTTTTCCATACTCAGGGATAGATATATTAACTGGAGTTCATATCACAATCCTTAGAGCCACAAAGCAAAGCCTTCAGACATCATTCCAAACACCAGAGCACTGAGCAATACTAAAAGACTTTCTCCCAAAGCAGGGGGAGAGAAGAGCTGGTTATCTGTGTTAGGATTTCCCCAAGCTGCTTTCTCCCATCAAAAATGTGACAATGATTGTAGTGCTCTTGAAGTTTTGCAGACTTCTGATAACTTTTAAAAAGTCCATAGGCCTAAGTTAGCATATATTTGGTCAAAAGTTAACAGGGAAAATGTGAACCAAAACAACCATGGTATTGAAGGAAACATCAGCAGTGAAAGTTGGAAAAGCATTTTTCAGCTTCAGGACAAATAAGTCCAAAGCACTATCATATAATGGGTTTTCCATATTTGTACTGATGCAGCTGTATTTTAATGAGCTAGACTGGTAACAAAGTGTGTCACAATAATGTGCTGTTCAAGCAGAGAATCTACCTGCAGGTGCAGCAAGATCCTCTCTTCTCTTTTGTGATGGAACCTCTGGAGCTTAGAATAGATTTGCCCCTTGAGGACAGTCTGCCTACTGGTGTTACTTAGGCTTAAGAACATAAGATTTGTTGCTAAGCTTTCTGGGACATACCAAGGTCACAGATTCTGTATGCCACATAGTATTTTCTTAATGGATTGTTTTCATTGCATTATTACCTGCAAGTTTTCTACTTCCACTGCTACTATTATCTGTAAAGTTCTTTTAGCCCCTCCTTTGACAATCTTGATTCTGTAGATACCAACCATTCCACCTTTTCATTCTTCAAGAACTTCTGACTAGGAACTCCACAGATAGAAATGTCCTACATTCTTCCCACCTCTTTCTCAGGATTCACCTTTTTTTCTGCTCACAAATCTAATCCTTCAAGTTTCTTCAAATACTGGACGTGTTTATCTTTTTTTTTTTTTTTTTTTTAAACAGAGGGAAAGAAACAGTTCTTTCCTTCCCACAGCCTGAACCTCTCCTTATTCTCCTTATTCTCATCACTTCCCAATAGTTGGGTTGCATGTATACTATGAAACCGATACCAAGGACGTGGCTGAGGAGCCTCAGTTTGCTAATTTTTTGACTAATTAGGCTGCCTACAATCCAGATAATATCTTCCTGTTACCACAGATAAGGAAAGCAGCAGGTACCAGCCCTCCTGAAGAGGTGAAATTTGTTACGGGAGTATTGACAGCAATATCAGGAGCTGATTTCTGGAACTTAGGCAAAATGGAAGAAAAGGAAATTTTTTTGTTTGGCCAATGTGTATATTTGTATTCTTTCACAGGTGTTTAGGTGATCTATACAAAGACTTCTGAATTTCTTTAAAGCTTTCTTTTTCAGGGTAGTGCTATTGATCTTCAAAACAGGAGTCCCACTAAAGGCCCAGAAAATATGAATATTTTCTGCCTAGGCTGGAAACACTCTAATTCAGTAGAAATAATTGTTATTTATACCAATTTTGAATTATTCTTTGTTTGTTTTCTTAGCATAACTAAATTACAGTTACCACTAAGAAAACTGTGAAAAAGGTACAGAAGAAAAAAAAAGCCCAATGAGAAATGCCTGCCTCTTTAAGCTGCTGTTTTGACATTATCATTCATTTCAGGTTTGCAACTGGCAGAAATGTTGCAATAATGCATTTTAAAATCTCTTATATTCTGTGTTAAACTTCTGACAGATTTCAGAGACCGCATAATGGACTAACGCAATATCTATGTTGCCCTGCAATTATGTTAGATATACCATTGCATTATATATAGCTTAAGATATTACAAAGATTTTAAACTCTTTGACTGCATCCCCAAGCTCAGCAGCTGAATCATGAGCACCCTGGCCAAAGTCCATATGATACTCAAAAATGAACATGCTCCATACAGTCCCATAAGGGCCTCATGTTCTTGTTCATTTCTTGCATTACTGTGTTTTATTGTGCAGTGTTAAGGAGCTGAATAGGTGTTCTCTGCCAGCTGGAGACATCTGTGATTCTGTGATGAATGAAGCAGTCCATACACTGTGGGAGACTAAGTTTACAGCATGATATCCTGAGTTGGTGCAAATTAGCTTGAGCCTTTAAACTTAGTGGAATAGTGCTGATTTACTACCTGGGAGAATGGAGGTGCTGGTTACTGTGGAGTGTGGCTCTCAGCAGCTCATTAATGAGGTCTAGTGGCATCATATTTTTATACCTCACAGAAACCAGATTTGAATGGCTCTCAGTCATTTACTTGCCATGAATGAAAAAGGGCTATAAACTATGCTGTAATTCCTGTACTAACCTCTTGTCTGTATAACTGTTGATTCAAACTTTGATGCTGCAGATAAAGAAAGCCTGGTAAAGTTAAATTCTACACATTCATCCAGGTCTCACAAGAACTAAAACTAATGTACACTTTCAGAGACTGTCCACCATGCTAGTTGACAAGATGATGATTGGTCAAAGCTTGGAATTGATCTTAGAGGTATTTTCCAACCTATATGATTCTGTGATTCACATCCAAAAAATTCCTTTCTCAGAGGACACGACAGTCGAGAAAAAAATGTCAGTTGAGCTTCTGTGGCTGATACTTCAACATTTACTGGAATCCCTATTCTCTTCAGCCAGTTTATCATTCATCTTTAATATTTATCTGAAAAATTGCTCCGCACTGTAACAGCCATAAAGATTCTTCAGGTTATCTTATGCCCTACATGCCCTGTCAGTATTCACTTTCCTTTTTCCAAATTACATTTTGGCCCAAGCAGACATGAGTTATGCTTGTGAAGCATTTTACCTCAAGGATTACATCATGAGAATTCATGCCAAACAAGTAATTGTAGCAGGCTATTCTGAATACACTGCTAGGATGAGTATTGTATTGTTCTCTTCTCCAAATCCTTTATGAATGCAAACCCAAAATCTGACATACTTCCACCATCACAGTTTGAGTCCCTGAACAGATTGTTACTCTCAGAAGTGAAATCAAATACTGTAAATTGAAAGCACTTCTGACTCCCTCTTACCCTGAGGCACACAAATGACAAGTGTGTACCTGCCATGGGAGACACTGATCACTCTACTTTTTTTCAGTTATGCTTTTTGAAATACCTTCTGCCTTCTCTCCCATATCTCATCAGCCAAAAAAACTGAAGCTTGTTTTGCACTTTAATATAGTTAGGTGAATAAAGATGACTTTATCGTAGGAGTGCAGGCTGATAAACTGTCTCTTTGAACAAGAGCAAATTTCTTTCCTGGACAATGACCTTTGTTATTTCTAAGGTGTAGAGTGATGAGGGCACATCTTCTTGTGAATTACTTATTTCATATTATGAGGCATGCTGAAATACAACTTTTTTTTTCCTTTTTTTAGAAAGATGAAATTCAGAGGGAAACATTATGCAGAAGTCCCCAAACTGCCTTTTATTTTTACAGCAGTTCATTTTATTGTGTCACTCCAGTAACAGATTCTCAGTGTGATAGTGAATGAGTTGTTACATATTTAGGTTATGTGCTGCAAGAAGGAGCAAGGGCCATCTGGAGTCTCACGATAACCAGTTCCTATGAGAGTACTTCATCTTGGCTGTTGAATTGGTGGTACACATAGTAACTGACAAGACAACACACTAGGATAATGCAAGACATTGTGCTTCATTTTTCAGGAGTGCTGCATGGTTTATGTTTTACACACCTGGAGATGTTTTACCTAGTCACATAAGTGTTTTAAAACCATTTGGGAGAACTGTATTCTCAGTGCAAGAGGTGAAAAATGCCATAACAAGGACAAGTTGCATTATCACAATCATGATCTATAGTTATGATTCTAGACATGCCTGTAAAACATCCCCTCTGACCCAGGAAGTAACCCTCAGGTGTAAATCAGCTCTAGTAGGTGAAGGAAAAGGCAGAGCAAAGGCAAAGGGATTCCCTTACAATTTCTCAACCAGTAGCAGCTTCAGACTATCTGCCTTAGGACAAATTTATATTGTACAGGCTATAAAATGTTTCCTTAGCAGAGGAATATGCACTGCTTTCTGTTTAAACTAACACTTTAGAACACTTAACACAACACTGTTCCTGAGTATAAGACCACAGCACACTGTACATTTGAAAGTGGTTAGGATAGATATAGAGCTGGCACCATTGCATGAGCATCAACTCATGAGCACAGAACAATGTGTGTGCTGCAACACTTATCTGCTTGCCATTTCTCTCAACACTGTATTGTTGAGAGAATATTTGTATTGTCTCATACCTAAGAGTACCAAACATTTACCCAAATCCTCTTGATTTTATAAATAGGGAACTGCAAGACTTTCTGCCCTCATAGCTTTCTGTCAATGGGCTTATTACAGACAACAGTCCATAGAAGATGGACAAGGTCATCACATGAGAAAATACCAGTTGTGCCAGAGCATGTCAGAGATCTGTTTAACCCACTGTGTGGTCACTGGCAATGGCCATTTGAAGATGCCTAGGGAGCATTTAAGTACATCATAAAGTAATACTTTGCCAGAACACTTTGTCACTTGAATACAGTTTTCTTCCTTCACAGTGGTCCTTCATGCTTTACTCTGAGAATTCATCTAGTCTCAGTTGTGAGCCATGAAAACTTCAGCATCCACAGTATCAGAGGGTGAGAGCCTTCAGAAGTGTTCTGGTTTTGGCTGGAGTAGAATTGATTTTCTTCACAGTAGCTAGTATGGGCCTGTGTTTGGGATTTTTGCTGAAAACAGTGTTGATAATAGAAATGTTTTCATTATGGTTGAGCAGTCTTACACAGTATCAAGGCCTTTTCTGCTCCTCCCACCACCCCATCAGAGAGCTGGCTGGGCATGCAAAAGGACAGCCAGGACAGCTAACCCAAACTGACCACAGGGATATCCCATACCATATGGTGTCATGCTCAGTATATGAAGCTGGGGAAAGGTTGGCTAGGGAAGACCACTGCCTCAGACCATGGATTTCTCCAGAGAAGCTGAAAGGAGGGGATTGGTAACAGAGCAATTTGGATTACTGAGCTCAGTGTGTCAGGACACTTTCAGCCTGGCACCCAGCAACCTGACTCGGCCTTTGTGCAGCTGCATCGCTCACATACAAACCTGTCCCACAACTGAGCCATGCCAAGTCATGTCCAAAGTTGCCTGTGTCCTACCCATTCACATCTACAGTCATGCTCTCACATACTGCCTGCAGCTTGGGAAACTGCAAGGTCTTGAGTTTTAACCATCTTGCTGAATTCATTAAGGCAGGGGGCAAAGCTGTGTCTGGTCTCATCAACATACTAAATATTAGAGTTATCACACAGACAGAAGCAATAGCTCCAGGGTAATTAATTACTGAAAGTACTCCAGCTCTCAGAAACACAGTAACCAATTAATAAAATTTATTTATATTTAATAAAATTAAACTTTACAGCTAACACAACTAATGAAATATACAGGAAAAAATATTTTTTTTTTTCCTTTTGGGTCATTAGTCAGGACAAAAACTCTCCTGTGAACAGGCCTGATAAATGGAATTTCCCTTCAGGGCATTACTGATAAAAAATTACAAGTGTAATATTTCTATCTAGCACTTTGCTGAGATTCTGTCAGCAATTCCCAAAACCTGGCAGATCCAAACTACTTTAAGGGAGATTTTATCCTTAAAAGCTCTTATGAGGACATCCTTCCTTCCCAAGATATACTGGGGTTCTGACATTATGGTGTTGTCCCTGGAAATTCTCTAAAACCATGGCGTATTGCTCCTCCCCAGGAAACCTGGTCTGGTTCTTTAGAAATAGAATTTTGATCTCACGGGTAGATAAACATGCCTTTTTATGCATCAAATCACCATGGCATCCAGCCACAACAAGAGGAACAGGGGAAAAAAATAAAGCAAACCCCCTTCTTTGTTTGCCAGTCATCATTATCAGCATGTATGAGTCATCAGATTCTGTTTGCATTGCTCATGCATGTATCCTCTACAACTCCCAGGGTGCTGCATCCTCAGTCTGAATGTATAGCACTCGCTTGAAAGTAGAGAAAAGATGCAATACTGAATTCTTAAATCCTTTTTTCCACTTTTTGTTGTTGTTATGTTTTTGCTTTGTTTTGTTGCAGGTGTTTTTCTATCACTGGTTTTTAAGGTGGAACTCCATTTGAAGCTTGCACAAGCAAAAGGCTAAGAGGGGATTTCTCTGTCGGTGACCTATTAACATCTATGAATACGCCTTACATTTTCTGAGTATGAAGGTATCAGTTCATCTCAAATGGGCTAAAAATCCATCATCCCAAATATTTCATCAGTATAACTTGTAAGAACTGTGGCTGAAGCTGCATTCCCTTCTGGTACACTGTCTAAGTTTAGAGAGCTTAGAAAAATTTATAGTTAAAACAGAGGGACAAATCTCCTTCAATTTCAAAACAAATTTTAATTAAGATATGATAAATGGAAGGATAACAGTTCCTAGCTATAATTTATATATATCTATATATTTAAGATAAACAAAAACAACCAGAACTAACCAAGTAAAATAGAAGAAAAAAAAACCTGATCAAANATCCTCTGCTTATAGTCACCTAGGCTCCGCCCAGTCCTTCCCACAGGGCGGAGACTTAAACAATGGGTGATTTACTCTGTGAGATAAACAATGGCCTATTTTTGATACCCCTGATGGGCCATTAGCAGACATGACCCCTCAGGTGGGTGTGGAGGCAGAAGAATTTCCTTATCTCACAGAAGTTCCAAAACACCCAGCCTGCAGCCTGAGGGGTGTGCTGTCCCTTAGACAATAGCTGCTAATGTGCCATTGTGAGCAGTTCATGGGAAAAAATGGCATAGAGGCTTTAGAATACACACCCACACAGTGACAAACTGACCCTGGCTACTAAAAACCAAGACAACACACAATACCATTGTGATCTACATTGGTTTATTCAGAGAATCAAGCTTTCAGAAGACTTGCTTCTGCTACCACAGCTGACTGCATGGGGGTGCAAATTTAGTGGACTGATTTACACCACCTGTTGTAAAATGTATTGTGCGTGTGTATTACTACTGTGGCCCCGGTGCACAGAGCCTGAGCAGCTTCCTGTCACCAGGTGTAGGCTTTCTTATAGTTTCCAGCTAGGAAAGTGAGCAATCCAAGAAGGTTTTCTCTGGTTTTGTTCTACTTCAAAGATACTGAAGCTGACATTGATGGTGATTTGTTTGTGTTAGTTGTGGTATGCTTGCTTACACTGTCACCAGGAGTAGCTAAAATTCTGAGTGCAACTAGTCTTTATACTGTAGAATAGTAAAGAATCACAGAAAGGATAATTTCCTGTTTCATCAAATGCAGGAAAGTGTAAGGAAAAGAGTGCTGTACTTCATCACCCTCTTTATCACTCTCTGGAATCTTAGAGTGATTCATCAGGATTGTATCCTTCCCTGCCTGCCTGTCACTAAATGATTAAAGATGAATACTCCAGCATGTGTTTTTACATCAGGTCTCCTTCTTTCCTTGCTTCCTCTGGTCCTTCTGATTTGCAGCCACTTCTCCCTACCTTTTCACCTTTATACTTAGCTCCCTCTGCAATGGCATCCCACACTTTTCATAGCTAAAATGTGTCTCATGGATTATTGAACACCTTGACCCCATAACCCATGTTTTGGTGTGATGAGCCATACACACATGTAGAAACTACGCTGATGAGCCAGGGGAGAATTAAGCTGCTAACAAAGCAAAACATTCCATGGAGGACAATTAATAAAGTAGGACATAACAAAATACAGTTGGTGAACCAGAATGCTGACAGAGAATTATCCTTCAGGACCCACTTGTCCTAGCAGACAATTTTAGCAAGTTACTGAGGAAAAAATCAGGTTTTGAACATATTAGGGAAATCACTGAGTGACAGGACATGAAAATTACTATTGGGCCATATGGTCTCTGAGGCAGAAGAATATCACACCAGCATGTGTGTTTGACCCATCACAAATGACTGACTAATTATAAGCCAAGGATCATGCTGGATGAGACCTCCTACAGTCCCTTGATCCTAAGCGGTACCAACACCCCGAAAACCAAATTTTACTGTGCATCATAATTACACTTTTTCTGTGCTTTCCAGCTCCTCAAATAGATTTCAAACAAGGATGTTGACAACTTAGGTAAATGACTGTTAGCTACACTGCCAAGAACCTACATTAACTATTATCACTTAGTTATGTCTGGATTGTTTATCCCAAATCTCCCTCATTTGTGAATGAAGTGTATAGCTCCCCAGCTGCATTTCTCATCCCCCTTTTTGCTGCCTTAAGTCACCATAAGTCACCAGGTTGTTCTAGAAGGCTCCTTCCTTCCTTCCTTCCTTCCTTCCTTCCTTCCTTCCTTCCTTCCTTCCTTCCTGCCTTCCTGCCTTCCTGCCTTCCTGCCTTCCTGCCTTCCTGCCTTCCTTCCTGCCTTCCTTCCTGCCTTCCTTCCTGCCTTCCT
>VXAU01005847.1:309983-334603 GCA_013399695.1 Formicarius rufipectus
CCTGCCTGCCTTCCTTCCTGCCTGCCTGCCTGCCTGCCTGCCTTCCGTCCTGCCTGCCTTCCTGCCTTCCTGCCTTCCTGCCTGCCTGCCTTCCTGCCTGCCTGCCTGCCTGCCTCATTGTAGCTTTGTGTTAAGCCATCCTCACACAGGATGAGTAAGGATGCTTTTCCATTTTGAACACAAGCTTCTCCAGCCCCAGTTTGAGATGCAATGAAGCCCACGTAATTTGGGCAACCATGTGCCACCACTCATGCCCCTCATTTGTACTTGGCAGCAGAGAAAAGCTCACCTATGCGTCACTTTTTCTTCTGGCTTCCTGGAGTCACTTGTGATCATATTTGTGTTACAGTGAATCATCTTTCATCACTGTCTTTTACTCATCTGAGTCTACTTACAGCGATAAACTGCCAGTCTGCTGATAGTGCTCTTTGAGCTTTCAGTATCCTTTATTTATGCAATGGTTATTCATAATAACAATGACTTAATGTTTCTGCAGAGTATTTTCTAAATACTGTCTTTCAAACAAATTCGAAGAGTATCTCATGTACAGAGGTCTTGGATGACACTGCAACTCCAGTTTGACATAAAGCATTATGCAATCAACCTGCCATTTTAATAAAATTAGCATGCATATTTCCAAAATAGGGATTTGTGACCTCATTTTAAAACAGCAAAGCACAGTGTATTTTCTAAAAGATCAGTTTTCAGGATGATTTTCTAAGCAGTATTGGACAAAGACCTCCCTAAGATTGTGCTCTATGGTGAACTCACCACCAGCTGCCGCAAGAGAGGATCCCCGAAGAGGAGATACAAGGACTGCCTGAAACAACACCTCAGCCTTGGCCATATTGACCATCATCAGTGGTCCACTCTGGACTTCCAGCTGGGAGATGTGGAGACACACAATCTATAATGCTGCTATCTCCTTTGAAACCGCACGTAGAATCAGCCTGGAGGAGAAAAGACACCACAGAAAGAACCGTGCCCTGATTGTACCACCCATGGAGACTTTCTGCTGTGCCTTTTGCAACTGGACTTGCCTATCTCGCATTGGCCTTATCAGCCATCAGCGCTCTTGCAGCAAGCGTGGGTAAAACCCTCCCAAATCTTCATTTGCAAAGTCTAACCATGATTAGACAAAGGTAGTGAATAGCATAAACAAGCCCTTGTTGTTCTGGTATATTCAAAAACCTTCTACAGTCTTGCAGCTCTACTTATTTTTTCTCTTGCCAGCCATTGAGGATAGAGGAGCCAAAGAGAAGAACCTCTTTTTTACCAGAAGTCAAAGTCAAAGCAGTATTTTCAAAGGTATATTCATTATTTCTTCAGAGGCAATATCAGCAAAAGATCTTTTCTCTGCCTTTCTCTTTCTCAAAAAAGAAAAGAAAAGGATATTGCACTGCATTGAGCAGAGGAGTACAGAGTTGGGAATTGAATTCTTCTCCTCCAGGAAAGTTCAGCCTGTAAATCAGATCAATCCTGTGCAGTGTGTGGCCAAAGTGGGGGGGGAGGGAAAAAAAAAAAAAAAGATAGCCTGTTAAAACCACTCAACCTTATATTCATGATATGCCTGAAAAGCTCACTATATTAAAGTGATTTGCAAATGGTACATAGTTGCAATACGGATAGCAATCTTGCTGACAGATTTTCACACATATGTATAAATATGTGTGTGTACTCACATCTATACACAAAAAACTGGCTAAAATCCAGGCTTGGAAAAGCTTTCTTTGCCCCTGAAATTATTTGTTCTTTGGTATGTAACTTTGTAGATAGCTTTACTGTAAGTTTGTGTTAGTGTTTGAAAAACATCTCCCAGAATTTAAAATCATTATTAACTCTGAATTGAGCGTCTCAGTAATGCATGAAGTCTTTTTTTCCACTGCACAAAATTATCTAGTTTCCTCTGTAAAGTTCCTGGAGTAGTTTATTTATTTCTCAACAATCTTTTTTGTGTGTCAGGAAACTGCTAATAATTTTGCAGCTAAATAATTCAATGCACTTAGTAATCTTTGAACTTCACCATGAGAGCATATTAAACTCTCAATGAAACTAAGAGCATGCTGTGGATATTCTTAATGAGGTATGTATACAGCTGACTCAAAATAGAAGAACGCTGGTGTCACTGATACAGAAACAGATGCTGCTGTAGAGCAGGTGAACAGATGGGTCCAAGGCAGTACAGGACAGATACAACATGGGAAGAGAAGGAAGCAATAAATAAATGTCAGAAAAGCAGAAGCCATGCAGTTGCAGTCCCAAACTGACAGGGAGAGTGGTGACATGCATATGCATGAAGAAAAAAAAAATTTGCAACAGCACAGCCTTAAAAAACCCTCTATGAATTATGCACTTACAAGTATAGGGTCAGAAAAGTCACTTCAAGGAGCATGGCATCTCTTTTCCCCTCCTCAGAGGGAATGCTAGTGTGAAGCTGGGTGTGATTCAAAGGAAATGACCCACAGACTGTAGGCCAAAGTACCTTTATTAACACTGATGGGGAGTGCAGAGGGTCTGCACCTTACAAAATGCAGCTCCACAGAAGTCAAATTTTGACCAGCTTTCCTAGAGAATTTTGCTAAAGATACTGTACATTCCATGATTAATTGCTACATATCCTTCTAAGTTACATCAATCATTACACATTCTTCTAAGCTACATAGACGTCTTGTAATTTACCTATACATCCTTAGGGCTTAGAAAAGTGTTTTAAAAACTAAATATATTTTAACTATATATGTCTTTTCTAACTAGACTGTTTACTGATTTAAGTCTCTAGGATAGATAGGTCCTTTGATTTATTTCTTACAGCTGCAGGACTAGTCTTCTTCAAGGTTTTCTTTATCTAAAGCTCTGCATAGTTAAGTGAATTTGTGTTTTATGATTTTACTGCTATTTGTTCAGAAATTCGTGTCCCCTGGTTATCTTTGATAGAAGACAAACAGAAACCATTTGCCTTTTCACAGGATTAAGGCAACTCATTACAAAAATCTAAATCATTCTAAGCAAGTTACGATATCATAAGTCTCACTTCTGGTATGCCTCTGAGTTCACTGAGGAGGAGGACTTCTTTCAGATTTGGATTGTAGCATAACATTAGGCCTGCACATGAGGATAATTCAGCTGCAAAGCAACAAGTAAATGTTCAGGAGAGAGGTGAGCCATGCCAATTTGCTATCACTGGTAGTGCTGGTAAAGGAAAGACTCAGGAGGGGCAGTCACACCCAAGGAAACAAGAAGGAACTACAGAAAAAGTTAATTACAACCAGATGTGTTTCTTAAGGGACAGAACTTGCAGAAGACTACCAATAGTCTTGGAAAATTTTCCTGGATACATGACTTGTATTAAATCCTTTCCAAGTCTGTGTGGTCCTGTTACATGCAACATGCATGAATGAGTTGTTGTGGTTTTTTTCCTGTTGCTAGCTGGTTTCAATAAAGTCTAAGTAAAAAATCAGCAGTTTTCAGCAGTGTGTGACAGAATGCATAAATCAGAAAATATTGTTATCCAGCGGCCATGACACACACACATACAAATATATATATATATATCAGATCACCCCGTAACTGAGTCCAACACAACTCACAATTTTACCACTAAAAGGAATCCAAGGCTGAAGGCACCTCTTTATTTTGTACCACCTTTTTCTTTTTAATTTTTTTGGGTGGAGGGAGGCAGAGTCAGAGTGGGACTGGTTAGTTGGAAGGTTTCGTTTATTTTTTTGGTTTTTGTTTTTCAAGGTCCTGATATATGGATCATCACAAACTACATTACACTGAGATTTGTGATCCTGCTGGTTGTGGGATATTTGCAAGAACAAGAGCATATGGTAAGCGTGAGCAATCCAGAGATTCTGAGTTTATGAGACAATGCGGCTGTGTGGTAAAGACCTTGAAAAGGATACGGGAGAGAAAACTGAGGATGGGAAATATGTATGAACTTGCAAAATAAATGAACAAAGAGATGCCTCCGTGACAAAGGGACTGTGCAAGAAAAGGAACAGCAGTTCATGTGAACAAGCAATTTTAGCCAATGATAGAATAAAGCAAAAGGTGTGGACAGTAGGTAGTAGCCAATAAACACTTGATGTATGTGTGATGCTCATGTTCTAAATGTATAAAACAATGAGCTTTGTAAACAATAAATTGGCATTAGCCTGAGATCATATTGGTCATCGTGCTGTGTCTGATTTCCCACTAATTCCACAGCTGGTGGCATGCAAACAGGGAAAAAAGAGGAAGTGCAGACTGAAACAGTACCAGAACTATACAGTTTACAAAATCAGTAGGCTTTTTGCAATTTGTGGAGCAGACTACTATCCAGCCCACCAATGATCCTGAAATCAGGGGATGAATTGCATGCTGCTTACTATGCCAGGAAGGGCTGTGAGGACTGAAGGACTGCTGTTCCTTTGGACAGGCTTTCATCTGTGACTTCCACTTTGTGATTTTATCATTGTCAAGGTTTAGATGGTTTTTGATAGGTATAGTGGCACTATTGTTTTTGTGGGGCCCTCTCACATTTAAAAAAAAAAAAAAAAAAGAAAAGAAAAAGAAAGAAAACAGCTCCATCTATGTATGCCAGTCAAAAGTGCCATTATCATAGGTAAGGAAACAGAAAAACAAATTTAAAAACACACAATTAAATACAAAAGTAAATTCTCGGGAGAGAGAGACTGTGCAAACACTGTATGAACATACGGACACTTCCTGCCTTTCAGCAGCATGGAACAATTCTCAAAGCAAAACTGGTAGCTGAACTCTGTCATCAAGAAAACTGCTTATTCCCATAAAGGTGTTATGCTCAGAAAACAAAAAACAAGTTCATTGCACATCCCATTAGCCATGTCACTGTCATGTCTTGGTCTCTGCTTCCAGCATATTTCCTGTTTCTCTACGTATAGTTGATATTCATTCCCACCCTTTTAGTAAAATTTGTTCTTGCAGCTGTTATGTGCTTTTGCTGATATTTTTTGATCACTGCTGGGCTTGCACCAGCTGCTTGTGTCCGAAGAGCTGCTAATGTTTATGAATGACCCATTGCATACACTAAGCAAGGTGCAGTGGAAAGCCCAGAGATACTGAAATACAAAAATACTGCTTGATTCTTCCAGTTTAAATAACTTTGTTCTTCAGCATCCCACCTGTATAAAAGGGTTATGAACTCACTAAGCTGTAGGAATACGGTACTGTTCTCTTTGTGTTTGTCACGTTTTCACATGTGTGTTGAATGCTGTAATGCATTAACTTGCTGAAGCATGTAAACATTGTGGATTTAGCTGTTTAAGAAAATGTAATTTACAACATTCAGCAGAAGCTCAGTGGGAGAGGAAAGAGATAGCATAGGGTGGCAGAAGTGGAATTAGATACCAACAAGGACACACAGACAGCAATGGTGGTGCACATGATTCATCCTGGGTCTCTGAGCTCATGTACACTGATGCAGTCAGCTGGCACACCCTCTGGGCATATATCAGAGCTGTTTCCCAGGATGACACAGCCTAACTTCTCAGGAACCATGCTGACAACCCTAGTCCGTCCCTCTGCTTCACCTATATCTGTAGCTGGTGCTCTCCCTGTGTTCTTTCTCCTTGTAAGTGCAGGCAAGACTGATGAGGAAAGGCAGTGGATTACACAGGCACATGAGCTCTTCCATGTAAGCAGGAAGAGATGTGAGTGACTGGCTGATGCTGATTTTTCCATTCTTTAATCATCCTCTCTTCCCACTCTAAGCATCCTCTGGATGGCTGCAGCAGCAGGATTGGCAACTGGGGGAAAAAAGAACAAACAAAGACATACAGAGTAAGCAACGAGCAGAGAAGCATTTGTTCAGCAACAGCATGGCATTCTGAGGGCTGAGACAGGCTGCCAAGGTGGTAGGGTACAAAGATGCCTGCAATTACAGAGCAGAAAGGATCCTCTTGTTAACCTGCTTGCTTTTGAGTCTTATTAACTGAACCAAGTGGAGACAAAGAGTAGAATGAAGGTTGCTTCAGCTCTAAGCAGACCTGGTATTCTGGCAAAGATCTAGCTTGAGATTTTTTAAAAATTTATTTCATTTTTATTTTTTTGACAATAACTCTTCATAAAGAACTGGTATGGGGAGAGGCAGACAGAACAGAATCTTAATTATTCTATTTGCTGAGTCACCCTTAGAGTTTTAGCAGATAGTGCCATCAGTCAGTCTACCATCAGTCCTGTTATGCTTTCTGAGTGCCCTAATATGATAAACAGGACATTAATAATTATTATATTGTTAATAATCATCACTAGCAGTATTTTCTGCATTGTTGACATAGATTGAGCAGTCACTGGAAGTTAAGTAAAGAGTCTGGCTGGGCCCTTTGAAACATGCAATTTTTCAGTGCAATTTCCTGCATATTATTTTAAGTCTCCAAGATGCGAAAGTAGTTTGAGACACACTTTTTAGCACAATGGCAAAAATACTGAGTGAAATTCTGAGGTAATTGTTCAAGTAGGTCAGAATAGATGACTGTACAGGCCTTCCCTGGCCTTAAAGAACTACTAATCTGTGAAAAATTCCTCTACTGAGGTAGGAGCTAATCCACTGAGGCCTTACAAGATCATATAAATTCTTTAAAGTAATTTTAATTTAAAAGGTTCTTTCATTTTTTAACCAAGAGAAAGCACATGTACTCAATTCTGAAGCTGTTTTGCTCAGTGAAAGAGTGTTGCAGTTATACATCTATCTGGGGAAAAGTCAGCACTCCTAAAAATGAAGGCTTGCAAAGACTCATCTTCTCATGACTGTTTTCCAATTTAATTATAGTTTTCTTTTGTGAAAATTCTCTTCCCAGGAAGCTGGTATCCACAGCACTGTCTGGTTGATCGGACAGCATCCTCCATTGTTACTGACTACTAGGTTTTCACATTTCTTCCTCTACCCATAGAATTATGGAATCATAGAATCATATGGTATGTCAAGTTGGAAGGGAAGAATCATCGAGTTCAACTCCCTTGTCCTCATAAGACCGCCTGAAACTAAGCCATATGACTAAGAGTGTTGTCCAGATGGTCCTTGAACTCTGACAGCCTGGTGCTATGACCACTTTCCTGAGGACCATGTTTCTGTCATTGACCACCACCTCCATGAAGATCCTTTTCCTGACATCCAGTGTGAACTTCCCCTGATGCAGCTTCAGTCCATCTTCTCATGTCCTATAACTGGTCACCAGAGGGAGATCAGCACCCTCACTCCACTGACCACCTTAAGGAAATTGGAGGTTGCCTCATCCTTCTCATCTCCAAACTGAGGAAACTAAGTGACCTCAGCCTTGCTATTGAGGACTTTCACCATCTTGGTCACCCTCCTCCGAACATATTGATGTCCTTATATCTGCAGTGCCCAAAACTGCACAAAATATTCAAGGCGAGGCTGCCCCAGTGCAGAGCAGAGTGGGACAATCCCCTCCCTTGCCCAGCTGGTGATGCTGTGCCTGATGTTCTCCAGGACATAGGTGGCTCTCCTGGCTGCCAGGGCACTGCTGACTCACACTCAACTTGCCACCAATCCAAACCCCAGATCTCTTTCAATGAACCACTTGTTTGTATGTATAACCAGGATTATCCCATCTAGGGTGAAGAATCCTGCAATTGATCTTGTTTAACTTCTTATGGTTGGTAGTTGCCCAGATCTCTAGTCTATCCGTATCTTTCTGTAGGTACTCTCTACCCTCAGGGTTAGAGAGGTTTTCTTAGTTTAGTATCATCACCACAGTTACTTAATGTGCATTTGAATCCTGAATTCAGGTAATTTATTAAAATGTAGAGCACTACCCTAAAATGGGGCCCTGAGGAACCCCCCTGGTCGCTGGTTGCCAGCCTGACATAACACCATTTACTAAAATCCTTTGAGTCTGACCCATCCGCCAGTTACTCACACAATGTATTATGGAGTTGACTGCTGTGTGCTAAGCAGTTTATCCAGCAGGGTACGTGAGAGACAGCATGAAAAGCTTTGCAAAAATGAAAAACAATCCACATCTACTGGCTTCCCTTGGTCAACTAGATGAGTGACTTTGTCATAAATGGAAATTAAGTTCTTCAAACAGGACTTTTCCCTCATAAACCCATGCTGGCTGTGAACACTGACTGCATTGTCTCTCGAGTGTTTTTCAGTAACTCCCAGAATAACTTTCTCTATATTCTACCAGGTGCTGCAGTGAGACCAACAGCCTATACTTTCCAGAATAATCTTCTTACCCTGCTTGAATATTGGGTCAACATTCGCTGAGTTGCAGTCAACTGGGACCGTTCCAGACTCCCAAGACAAATGAAAAGTAATGGAGAGGGGTCCTGCAACTACATCAGCCAATTCTTTCATGGGATGAATCCTATCTAGCCCCACAGACCTATGTGCATCCAACTGAAGCAGCAAGTTTCAAGCAATTTTAGGATTGTCTGTGAGTTTATTGTTCCCCAAGAGACAGTTATTTCAACACTGCTTCAGGGATCCCAGAACCCACCACTGGCACTGAAGACAGAGGTGAACATGTCATTAAACTTCTCTGCTGTGCCTACATTCCTACTTGTGAAGTAACCAACCTTCTGAAACAATGGACAAATGTTACCTCTGATCCTACTTTTACTATTAATACATTTAAAAGGAAAAAAGTATGTCTTTTTTGTTGTCCTACAGAGTGTTGGCTAGCTTGAACTCTCCTTGAACTTTGGCACACAAATTTTCTCTCTACAGAGTTGATCAGCTGTCATCCTCCCATGTCATCCATATTTACTTCCAATGGCATACACTTTCCTTCTCACCTAAGTTCTAGAAGATCCCTGCTCAGTCAAGCCAACCTTCTACCCACTATCTTGGCTTTCAACACTTTCAAATTAACTGCTCCTGTGCTATTAAAAGACAGTTCTTAAAAAGTGACTGGATTTTCTGGACCCAAATAACTTAGGAAAAAAAAGATTACCAAGGGAATCTTAGTAACTAACTCCTTCAGCAGCCCATAGGCTGCACTTCCTGTGCTGGTTTAGAGTTAAACTGGCAGGAGAAATCAATCCAACTCAGAATGGGACTGCAAGTCAGAATAACCATTTAATAAAAGATCACAAAATACACTGAGAGAGAGGAAAAATCATTTGTGCCACAAAAACAGATGTACAGCCCAGCGCAGCAGGGCATGAGTACAATGGATCTCACCAACGCCTGTGCTGAACACCATGTGGCCCCTCTGAGTTCGAAGTAAGAAGAAAGGAAGAAACCTGCTGGTGAAAATGATGGTTGCAGTCCAGTGGCAGTCTCAGTCCAGTCAAGGCTCTGGTCCTCCTCTGGATCTGAAGAGAGAGTGATCCCAGTCCCACAACCCCAAGCTTATATCTGCTTGGGCTCAGATGGTAGTGCCCAGTCCCTCCCCCAAGTGTGAAGAGTTTCACAGTGGGTGATTTACTCTGTGAGGTGAATAATGGCATATTTTTGGCATTCCTGATGGCCCATGAGCAGACATGACCCCTCAGGTGGGTGTGAAAGTGCTGATGGCTCGCCGAAGGGAAGTTATCACACCTGAGTCATAGGTGGGAAGAGAGGGAAACTTCCTTATCTCACAAAAGTTACTAAATAACCAGCTTGTAGCTTGAGGGGTTGGGTGTGCCCTGGGCAGCTGCTGCAAATGGGCCATTGTGAGCAGTTCATGAGAAAAATGACATAGAGGGTTTAGAATACACACACACCCAGTGACAAACTAGTCCGGCTACTATAACCAGGACATTATCCACCCTTATTCTAAAGCATCTATGTCATGCTGAAATTAATTCCTTTTCTAAAACTATAATCATATATGTATATATAACATATATACAACAAAACATCACAGACTGTTCTCACTCGGGCTTAGATCCCCTTGTGGTACACAGCGTGTTCCTCCATCTTCCTGCATTACCCACCATGTGTAGCCAGGTCCTTGAGCGAAAACAACACCTCGAATGGGTTTGCCTTTGCCTGAGGTGGGACTAATCCACTAAGCCTTACCTAACATGCCTCTCACATGAACCACAGGGACCTTATCCCCATCCACTATACGCAAGGCTTCTGATTGGGCAGGGCCGGCTCGATTGGTTGAGCCTCGAGTGTTGACCAGCCATGTTGCCTTTGCCAGGTGCAGCTCCCAGTTTTTGAAAGTCCCTCCACCTAGTGCCTTCAAGGTGGTTTTAAGAAGTCCATTACACCGTTCAACTTTCCCGGCAGCTGGAGCATGGTAGGGGATGTGATACACCCACTCTATTCCATGCTCTCTGGCCCAGGTCTCTATGAGGCCATTCTTGAAGTGGGTCCCATTGTCTGACTCTATTCTCTCTGGAGTGCCGTGTCGCCACAGAACTTGCTTCTCGAGGCCCAGGATGGTGTTCCGGGCAGTGGCGTGAGGCACTGGGTGTGTCTCCAGCCATCCAGTGGTTGCCTCTACCATGGTCAGCACATAGTGCTTGCCTTGGCGGGTTTTTGGAAGTGTGATGTAATCCACTTGCCAAGCTTCCCCATACCTGTATTTTGACCACCGTCCACCATACCATAACGGCTTCATCCGCTTGGCCTGCTTGATGGCAGCACATGTCTCACAGTCGTGGATGACCTGTGAGACACTGTCCATGGATAAGTCCACCCCTCGGTCATGAGCCCACCTGTATGTTGCGTCTCTCCCCTGATGACCAGAGGCATCATGGGCCCATCGAGCCAGAAATAGTTCTCCCTTGTGCTGCCAATCTAAATCCACCTGAGACACTTTGATCTTAGCAGCTCTATCCGCCTGCTCATTGTTGTGATGCTCTTCATTAGCCCGACCCTTGGGTACGTGAGCATCTACATGGCGGACCTTCACGCTCAGCTTCTCTACCTGAGTAGCGATGTCCTTCCACATCTCAGCTGCCCAGATGGGTTTCCCTCTGCACTGCCAGTTGGCCTTTCTCCATCGCTCTAGCCATCCCAACAGGGCATTGACTACCACCCATGAGTCAGTGTACAGGTAGAGCCGTGGTCACTTCTCTCATTCTGAGACATCCAAAGCCAGCTGAACAGCTTTAAGCTCTGCAACCTGACTTGATCTTGTGTGTATCCTCTGCTTTCTAGGAGCCCTATCTCAGCTGAAGTGCTCCCAGTGACAAGGGGAAGTAACCTGGTTTTCAGGATGCTCTTTGTTATAGGAAATGCTGATGCCATCCAGCTCCACCAGAGCTGAGGATAAAACTTCCATCAAAGCAAGAGAAAACACTTCTCCTGTCCTGCTAGTTTTCCACTGCATGTTTATGCTACTCTGACATGATCTGCAAGAGAAATGAGTGGCTTTATTCTGTTTCTCAACTGCTCTTCAAGAGTGTGAACCTGGAAACCCCTTCATACTCCTGCCCTTCACTTCCAGTGAGTCCAGTGGAGCATGAGACCTACATTCTCAGACCACAGCCAAAGCTGTAACTTTCCTCAGCTCTTAACCAAATGGAGGTATTCTAACTGGGAATAAAAAGGGATGACTTTTATTTTCTCCCCTTCTGAAAATATTTTAAGAGCTACTTTACCGAGTTCCTTCCCTTTATCTGCGTATCAATTATTCATTATTTTCATTAAGGAAAACCAAGATATACTATGGTCACAAGAATGAAAGAAAACTGTAATATACCTCTCTCTCTCTATCTGACCCTCACATATTTTCATTTTGAGATGATTTTTAATCCATATATACTGAATTAGGAAAATGTGTGGGGTTTATTATCAATGAAACATTAGGGGTTTTCCCCCCCTACTGATTTTTCATAGATTTATGGATCCATAATCATTCACGTCACAGTCTGAGGGAAATGAGGATGGAACAGGATAATAGCCCCTAAATCCCCTCCTCTAAGCACTCAGATCTTTGCTGTCAGCAAGATTAAAACGGTCAACAGCGGTCTTCATGTGTCTATATCCCACACGGAGCTTTCACAACAACTGGAGTGGTGGCTGGCAGGGAGAAAAATGCAGAACCACTACTGTGCATGATACTACTAAGACAAAGAAAAGAAAATAGGACTGTCAGCCTTTGTAGTGTTGGAAAGGACTGGTGTTAGTTGCTTGAGCAGGTGAATGCAAAGAAGGGAGAAGAGTAAGGAATAATAGTATGTTGCAGTTTGACATGCAGCAGGAGTTTCCTTTCCTGAAAGATAAAGGCAGAGAGGGGGAAGCACCAAGCGTCCTCCCACAGCCCAGCAAGGGGAAGGATAACAAAGGCATGCATGTAGACAAGCAGAGTGGTTTTTCTGCTATCACTCCCTTGAACACCCAGCCCCTACTGCTACTGGGACCTGAAGGAAATTACAACTGTTATGTGGATGATGAAGATGAAGAAGATGAAGAGAGAGCGCAAGAAAAATGGCCAAGTGAAGACACATTTAAGGGAGAAAACAAGGCCTCATCATTCATTCCCTGCTCCCCTGCTCTTTCTGCCAGAGCTCCGGCCACAGCATCTGCTCCATCCATGCTGAACATCAACGTTGGTGGCCAAAGCTACCGTCTCACCTACCAGGCAGTGGCCATCTACCCCAAGACCCGCCTGGGCCGCCTGGCTACCTCTACTGACCGTCGTTGCCAGCTGGGCCTGTGCGATGACTACGCTGCCCAGGTTGATGAGTATTTCTTTGACCGGGACCCAGCTGTCTTCCAGCTGGTGTACAATTTCTATGCCTCAGGAGTGCTGCGTGTGCGAGATGAGCTGTGCCCCCGTAGCTTCCTGGAGGAGCTGAGCTACTGGGGTGTGCGCCTCAAATACACCCCTCGCTGTTGCCGCATCTGCTTTGAGGAGCGCCGTGATGAGCTGAGTGAACAGCTGAAAGTCCAGCGGGAACTGCGCTCCCAGGCAGAGGCTGAGGAGAATGAGCAGCTCTTCCATCACATGCGCTACTATGGTCCCCAGCGTTGGCGTCTCTGGAACCTCATGGAGAAGCCTTTCTCCTCTGTCACTGCCAAGGTCATGGCAGTAGCCTCCAGCTTCTTTGTGCTCATCTCTGTGGTGGCCCTGGCACTCAACACGGTGGAGGAGATGCAGCAGGTAGACTGGAAGAGTGGGGATAGCCGACCTGTCTTGGAGCACATTGAGACTCTGTGCATTGCATTCTTCACACTGGAGTACCTGCTGCGCTTGGTGTCTACCCCAGACCTACGCCGCTTTGCCAGCAGTGCTCTCAACGCAGTAGACCTCATTGCCATCCTGCCCCTCTATCTGCAGCTGCTGCTTGAATGCTTTACTGATGATGACCAGCCTCGGGGTCGGGGCTCTCAGCATGAGCATGATATCGAGAAGGTGGGACGGGTGGGCAAGGTAGGACAAGTGCTTCGTATCATGCGCCTCATGCGCATCTTCCGCATCCTCAAGCTGGCCCGCCACTCCACAGGACTGCGTGCCTTTGGCTTTACCTTGCGCCAGTGCTACCAGCAGGTGGGCTGCCTTTTGCTCTTCATTGCTATGGGGATCTTCGCCTTCTCTGCCATGGTCTACACAGTGGAGCACGATGTCTCCAGTACCAACTTCACCAGCATTCCCCATGCCTGGTGGTGGGCTGCCGTAAGTAAACACATCTTACCTTGCTGGGTATCCAGAGACCTGTCCCCTCCCTCTTTCTCCCTTTCCTTGCTGGAGCTGCTGACAATCTTGAAAACAGGCTCAGATCAGTGAACATCTGCTCAGCATTCTGAGCTTACAGGACATATGCACTCACCCACGCACACATGTATGCACTCATTCACCTCAGTTGTAAGCTTAAATCAAGGCTTACGCAGACAGGCAGTGTTGAAATTACCATCTCTCCAAATGCACAAAGTATTTGCACTTTTAAAGAGGAAATAGGCAAAGAGACAGTAAATAAAATAATTTCTTCAGTTAATACCACTGTCAGTGTTGCCAAAAACAAGAAGAAGGAAAAAAACATGCATGTATACATCACACTATCTGGTTGCAGCTAGGCACAGAACTTTCATCCTTATTTTATTCACAGATCTTCTGTGACCCATTATACATCTGCAAGATGAAAAGACATAGTTTATTAACTATCGTCAGGTCATTCTAACTTTAAAAGTAAAAGCTGTCCTAGAGCTCAGACTGTTAAAAATGCATTAGGACCAACAGTTGTTTTACACAAGGGACTGTGTTCTGTTGTGTTGCAGAAGATGTGTGTATCTATAGCATCCTGGATGAAACCCAGGGATAGCTAGGCATTGCAGATGCTGAGGGGAGGGAAAGAGCCCATATCTTGACCATCCATGACCTTAAGGCTTGTCCTAGTCTATCATCACATGCACTCTGTTTTGCAGCAGCTGATGTTGCCCTCCATAATCCACGTTTTTGAAGGGCCTCAGAACGGATCTCTGGGCCTGGCTGTGGGTCTAGCTCTGTCCCCATCACTTCCCTAGGGAAAGAAGCCCATGCAAATGGACTGGATAGGAGTCAGAACATCTCATGCTGGTTGATCAGCAGGATACACCAAGCTGCATATGGGGCCCACAGAACAGTAAATCTCAGCTCATCCAAGATCACTTCTCCTGGCCAGCAGTCCTGGAGTTCATAGTCTGTGCTTCTGGTCTAGCAATGGCCAATGAGATTTGGTGGTTTATCACAATACGTTTGCAGTGATTCCACACATGGCAGAAAAATTGGCCTTGAAGAAACATGTAGACATTTATATACACACATGCATTTATGTACCTGTGCTGAATATTCTTTAAACTGGGTCATGGGAAGGATCGAAAAATAAGTGAATAAAAGGCCTGTAATGTGACCTTCACACATCATCTGACAGTGGTATACACAGGTCATGAAACATTCGTGTTTCATACATTGCCAGTGTAAGAACACTAGCCTTATGTTTTGTTTTCTGAACATGCAGGTTACATGCAAAATCTTTAGGGCTCATTTCTGCAAACTGGTGACACCATAATCATTTAGATATTCCTAAGAAAACTTATATGACAATGAAAAAAGCCTATTTAGCTGAGTAAGTTTCTTCAAAACAGGAGATGTAGCATGCACATTGCAATTCCAAGGCATTAAACACATTTAAAAGGTTAATTATCCTTTAAAATTGAAAATAAAAATATCTGGATCACTCAAATTTTATCAAAATCCAACAGTGTTCACAGTCTCACATGCAGAAGTATCCCTCCTAAACTGTTATAGGCAATGTATAAGACTATGCCAGTGAAACAGAACCTTATCACAGGATAATGTTTTTCTCCTGGCTGGTAGAGATAAACATCTTGCCTTCATCTCAGTATTTATTTTTGGAGATATTTATCCTGTATTATCATTCAAATCCAGTGACTTAATTTCCATTAAAGCAAGTGACTAATCCTTTTTATTCCGCAGGAAGCACCAGGTGCATCCTACAAATATGCTCACCCAGTGCTGTTTCATGGACCCTAATGCTTTCTTCATTTGAAAAAACAATTTATTTGGCATGTTAGAGGATGGCAGGCTGCACAATGTGACCTTTTGAGGACTTATTTAGTTATTTATTCTGAAGCCACTTACTGAGGCTAAAGCCACAAGGGCATTAAAGTCCCTGCTCGTGGCTTATTTCTGCCAGAGTTTTAGATTACTGTTTCAGAGATACACACAGTGTGTTGAGACACTGTGATAAAAAAAAATAAAAATCTCTGGCTGAGAAACATCTCTTGTACTGACTAGAAAGTGTCGGGTTGCAGAAGCTTGCAAGTTTTACCTGCCAGAGAAAAGTATGTTATATTTACTAAAGATACAAATCATAAAAAATAGGAATGTGTGCAGTGGAAGTATAAAAATTAGGAGTTATTTTATGCTGACTATTTGGGAGTACATAATTCATATTTAGCATCCCCATAATCAAACATCCATGAGTTTTTGAAACTGGATTTTACAATGAAAGTATTGCAGTACTTGGTATGCTACTCAATTCATAACACAGTTCCTTCATATGTCCATAGGCTAAAAAGAGAAAATTATGATGGCTGAGAAGAAAAAACTCTGTGAAACTGCAGACAATGTGATGGCAAAGTGAACAGATTCATATAAAATAGGTACACTAAATACCACCATTCTCACTGAAACAAACAAACAAACAAACAAAAATAGCCAAACCCAAAACATTTTAAACAACCCCCAAACCCTTCTGCTAAAGGGACTTCAGCAAAAATTTGCTGCCTGTGTACCTGTTTAACACTATTAATATATATGTTGCAAGCATGCACTGCAAGCAAAAACTTCCTGGCTACAGTTCCTTGTAGTATGTAATCATTAAAGTGGATTTTATCTAGAATTTTAAAAGCCCTGAGTCACTTCTTCTTATTATGCAAATATTATGAAAATATATTTCACAATTAGCTGAAGATTTTCATGTCTTTTGCCTTGGTTCCTAAAATATATATGACAAACAAAGGTAAAATACAATCCATAGAGTAAGTCCCAAATACCAGGTTTTATCAGCACACTGTATTTAGAAACAGGGCATCTGTTCTGAGTGACGTAATGAGGGAGAAGAGTTGCAGTGGATTTACATGATCAAGTAGCCACATCTATCTTCTCACTGAATCCACACAAACTCAGCTTCTGGACTAGGGTGGAAACTGTTTAAAAATTCCCTCTGCAGGGAGAAGCTTCCATAATTTCTCCTGAATGGTGTCAAACCATTGCCTTTCCTTACTTCATGAGAGGAATTTTATTTTTTTTTTAAGGCATATTTTCCATAAGATGGATGGTACAGAAAAGAAAGGCATTGGCGAGTATTTTAGACTTACGATGCAAAGTGCAAGAACAGTAACTTTAAAATTGTCCCTGACCAGTGAACATATATGTTCTTGTATTTCTTCCCAGCTAATAAGCTGAATGTTGGTTTGCCTGTAGGTCAGCATCTCTACAGTGGGATATGGTGATATGTGTCCGGAAACTCACCTTGGTCGCCTGTTTGCTTTCCTCTGCATTGCTTTTGGAATAATCCTGAATGGAATGCCCATCTCCATCCTCTACAACAAGTTCTCAGACTACTACAGCAAGCTGAAGGCCTATGAGTACACAGCTCTCAAGAAAGAAAGAGGGAAGGTCGACTTCACACGAAGAGCCATGAAGAAAATATCTGAGTGCTGTGGAGAAGGTGCAACTCACCCTTTGTCACAGCAATGATACAGTTTGTGCTTTGGATATTGGGAGGAAACCACAGAGCTGAAGGAGAAAGAAGAACAGATGAGCCGAGCTAAGTGAAGATAAATTGAAGAGATCAAAAGTAGCAGATGTAGATGGTGAAATCTGTTTTGAAATGCATTGTTTTCAAAACTAAAAAGACTCAGATTAAAACAACAGAATTTTGTTATATAACTTTGCTAGATGGTAAGCAGAGCTAGAAACTCATCAACACTCTGAAATTACCTTCTTCAGATTAACCACCCAGAAATTCTGAATTAGTCCTACATAAAGATCCAGTGCCCTGCTACTGGTTAGACTAGGAATAAAGACCCACTATAATTGTACCAAAGGAAAATAAATCGCTCATTAAGGGTCAGCTACTTTGCTGCTGTCAAGGCAGTGTCAAAAATTAAACAAATAGAATACCCAATATACTGATTGCATTGATTAAATTGGTTTCTGCTCAGCTTTCAAATCCAGGAAAATAGCCTAGAGCACTTACCTAAATATTAGCAACAGCTATACACCTTAAGATTTCAGATTCTGTTTCTACTGTCAAATAGCTATGCTTCACTGTTGCAATTTTATTTTTCAAATGCAGTCCTGCAAATTATTCCTGTTTTCATGCCTAGGCAAACAATACACTGCTTTTAGCATTCCCTCTACCACCACCCTCATCTTTCATTATGATAAGAAATGGTGAAGAATTCTGCAGTCTGAGTTGATAAATGTCATTGATTAATTTTGAAAACATTTCCAAACAGAAACTTTCTTAGGTATAGTATTTAATGTATCTAGTTATTGAATTATTAGAATAATAGGCCTGTAATGGAACATTAGTGTTAAAGCCACATTTAAAAAATATTCAAATTAAATATATAATAGATTGTATGTCATAAAGACTTGTTGATCACAAAGGATATTATCAGCACTTATCTGTACACAATTTTAAATTTAGTCTAAACTCAAGAAACTTTTTCTGGTACATACAGCCATAACGGACATAATTCTGCCACCTTAGCTCACCCACAAAAGTACCTGATGTCCTAAGATTACTGGGTCTTCTTGCACAGCCAGATGAAATTGCTTATTTGTCTAAACTCATACCAAAACCTACATAACAAATAAAAAAAAAATAATTAAATGGAATCACAGTTTTATGTATTACTTAACAGCATATCAGGAGTATTCTTTTTACATAAAAGCCATCATGCCAGTTTTGAAATAGTAATCTAAATATCAGATCTGAAAGAAAAATTACTTTATTGATAATCAGATACAAAGAGCCTTAAGAAAATAAATAAAACGGTGTAATGAAAAGGAGCAATGGCAATAATCACCAATATGACCCACAGCTGTTACTCAGCAGTACGCCTGTTGCAAATCTTCCTGATGACAGAGATGCGTTGTAAAACTCTTGAACTCTCACGATGTCTCTGTGCTGCCCTGCTGAGTGTAAATGGCTGCATTCAATCTCAGGACCACATGGGAGACAATAGTGTGAAGCTCCCCCTGAGCCAGCTGAGGGTTAAAAAGTTCATTAATTTTGCTATGTCCATGCAAATTGAGTCAAGCATGGGGCCTTGTCCCCTTTCAGTGGCGAGCAGGTAATTAGTAACCAACTTGCTCTTCTCATCCTCTACCTCCACACAAATTTATCATAAGCCCATCTGACATTTTGTTCTTTTGGAATGACAATCAGCACATTGTGTGCCGATCAGTTCTGTTAGAAGCTGAACTAGGTCTGTAAGTCACAGCTGAGCTCTGGGGGCTCAGTGCGATAGATATTTGCTGTTCTGGACTGCACACAATGCAGCAGGCACAATCCTGACACTGACAGAGAAGAATAGCTGCTTTACTTTGGCTCTATGGATGGTATGAATTTGCACAGCCTGTCTGCACAGCAGCAACAGGATAAAAAGCTTCCTGAAACCACAGAAACACTCTTACTGCAGTTCAGTGAGGCAGCAGGCTACAAGCACACAAAAACATAACTATGCTTTATTTTCAACATGCAACTGGGGATAGAACCCTTAAAAGGACTTAAAACCTGGTGATTACTCAACTTTCCAAAATACTAGACACTTTAATTTCTTTGCTGAAAGAATGTGTATTTGCATGACCACACAAATGTGATGCTGATGACAGGCTCAGAAGCATCTTACCACCTACAGAAATTCAAACCCAGAGCACTTGCTGTGCTGAGACTGGACTTTGACACAGGCCCAGACCTGGCAAGACATCCCCAGTCTTGTTTTACATTATGTATTTTAGGACGTGTAAGGGAATAGATTTTCTGCATGAAACGTGAATGGAGGAAAAAGGATTTTCCCTCTTTTAATCAGGACCCAGAACTGAGTGTCCTTGGCAAGTGTTTTGTTAACTATCCAACAAGATTTTAATGCACAAGTCCCATAGCACTGATATAACCATTATAATGTAGCTTGGAGAGGGTCTCCTGCACCTCTCTAGCTGAATCTTATTACACTTTGCACCAGGTAGATAATGGCCCACAGGGTGACAGTAAAAGACAACAGACTTCGGTGTTTCCAGCATTCAGCTGGGTGCAAAGGTGTGGGTCACAGACCCTGCTTTAGCAAGAAAGCTATGAAAGTACTCTGACCAAGCAGCAATATCTTTCCAAACTCCCAGTCTCCTCTGGCCCAAGGAATTTTTAGTTTACTGCTTTGGGCTTGAAGGACTCCAGAATCAGCCCCCGTACACCACAGCCACCTGAAGGTAAACCTCTTTGAGAGCCCTGCCACTCATGGCTATGGGCCAAAAGCCTGCTGGACACAGAGGAGAAAGATTTCTGTCCACTCAGAAGAAGGCATTGTAACTACTACCACCAGGTCCCATCTGGGTGCACTGAACACCAAGGACATCACACTTTGGGCAGGTCAGCTTACCCAGCAGCTGCCACACTCTCTTTTTCCTCAATGTACTTTGCCCCCTCATCCCTCTGTCATCCAGACCCCTGTCTTACGGATGTCAGCTTTGGTACCATCTTGATTGCTGTGTGCACTGACCCAGCATACAAATGTGACTGTTTGGGGGAGTGGGTGTAGATTCTCGCTTGAATCATGACCAAGTTTAATTCTGAGAGCTCTAACAACTTAAGTCAGCCCAAGATACATGGTAGAAGTGTGCAGTCCAGAGGACAGACCTCGGGCTATGAAACACTAAGCACAAGACTACATGAAGTTCCTGGGGTTTGCTTTGTAATTACTTGACTCCCCTGCCCTGCCTTGCTGCATTGTGGAGGTGAACAGGTCCTTAGTGGAGCAAAGCACTTTCCAAAAAAACAGAAGTTAGTGCTTGGGTTTTTTTGTTTTCCAGTCAAAGACTCATCATCTTCTTCTCTGGATTACCTTACGCAGCCTTCTGCCTTATGGCTTCACTGATCTTATTTTATGGGTGACAAGCATGAGTCTGTGCTTTTCAGTAGATAGGAGTATGCCTAAAGTTGAGGTATGACTACAGAAATCCGTCATTGTCTGGGTTGCCCGAAGTTCAGTCAGTGCCAGCACTTTCCATGTGGATGATGATCCTCCCGTAAAGTCCTCTCTTGCTGTCAGAGCCTGTCTGAGTCTCATCTGATACAAAGAGGACCTCCAGCCAGCTCGGAGCAAGGAAGGAGATCGTAGTCCCACAGAACAAACTCCTGACAACTTGCAGAAGACAGTGCAAAATCAGCCGATTTTGAAATAGGATGAAGCAATTTTACCTTTTTTCTTTTTGTTGACACAATGTTTGCTGCTGAGAAGGATTCAATTTATTCTGCTACATTCACTAAGACTTTCTATGGCTCAAGATTACTCAAAGGAGACTCAAGTGGTACAAATGACAACATTCAAAAACAATGCAGGAGTCATGATTGTCATGGTTACTTGAACAGCCATAGGGCTTTGACAATAAAAAGGTTTCAAAATAACACATCAAGGGAAAATACTAAACACAACAAAGATGGGCAGTACTATTAAAGTAGATAAGTTGGTTTCTGCTAATTTGGCATATCTAAGGTTTTGGGGAAACAGGGTGGAGGATTCTCAAATCACTGAGAAATTAAAAATCTTTCTGAATATGGCCATTGCAGATATTAATGAGACCCAGAGGGAGAAAGAAAATATGTTCTATCATTATGTTGCACTACAGACTTGGTAAACATGCAGTCTCTGTTACACAAAGAAACAGTCAGTTTGTCTGGATCACCTGCCTTCATTTTAGGAGACCTAAGTATTGTTTCTTCTACTAAATTTAGGCCTGGAAATTATTGGGGAGGAAAAGGAGGATGAAAAAGAAGAGAAAAAGAAAAGATAAGAAAAGAAAAATAGGAATAAAAAGAATTTTTAAAAAGGCATAGCGAAAACAAACCAACCAACCAACCAAAAAAAGAAAAAAAAAAAAAAGAAAAATAGGAAAAAAAAAAATTTTTAAAAAGGCAAAGCGAAAACAAACCAACCAACCAACAAAAAAAAAAAAAAAAAAAAAAAAAAGGTGGAGATGGTAGAAATCTACTCTATTCCTACATGAGACAGTGGAAAGAAGGAAAGAATTCCAATTAGAATTTTCTACTGTACAAATCCTTGCCTTAGAAGAATATTTTTTTTTTCAATTCAGTTCAGTGGCTATTTGCTTTTCTTATTCAGAAAGATAGCACTTCAAGGGGTAGCTACAGTAAACCATAGATTAATAGGCACCTGGTACTACTCCCAGGCTTCCAAGGCAAATAGCAGTATCCGGTCTTTAAATATGCAAAATTTTAAAGATTATCAACTGAGAATACTTCAAAGTTTTTGAAGAAAAATAATCACTTTCAATAAGGCTAGGAAAGAAATATTTCAACTGTTTAAAATATTCTGGCTTTATGTTAAGTAAAAGTATGCCTATCAACTGTTACAAAACCTTTATTGACTTCTTTATTTGATAATGTAGAAATTACATGCCATTTGACTGTAACGTAGCTCTTTATCTAGGACTGAAAAGGGGAAAGGTCAGAAGTACTAGTTTTTATGTATTTAGGTAATTTAACAGAAATATGCTGAGAAAAATTAAATTTTTCCACAAGTAGGTCCTGAGAAAAAGATTATTGAGGTTTTTAAATAAAACTTGTCAGAATCTAATTCTACTCCATAAATAACTTCTGAGGTGGATTTGCTCTGTTTATAAGCAAAAGAATTTGACTACTATTAATAACCAGAGAAGCAAGTACTGTACTAAAAAGTCAGTCTTTTGCTACCTCTTAATCACTGTTCTTCAGGCCACTACGTACCCACGCGACGCCCCTTCCCTCACCAGCACTGGCAGGGGCGGAGAGGCGGAGGCAGGGACGACAATGACACAGAGTGATGGACGACAACAACGACACAGGACGATAGACAACACAACAAACAGGTCAAAAACCAACCAACCAAGCAGAAAAACAAACAAACAAAAACCAACAAAACCCAAACCCAACCAAATCAAACCAACAAACAAACAAACGACCAAAACAAACCCGCCTCTCAACCAAGCCCAGTAAGTTACAGAAATTCAGGAAATCACAGGCAGGCTGTGACAGCATCTCCCGCTGTGATGGAGGGCTGCAACGTCCTTTAGGGCAGGGCAAGGTAGCTGGGTGGGTCTCCTTGTGGGAAATACAATCCCTCTCGCAGAAAATTGTTCACTGCTGCCACTCAGAGGTTACCGACTGCCAGATTCCCCTTTTCTTAAAAATACCTGGCGCCTGCTACCTTCTAAGTTAGCTAGCTCTGCTGCATCTTTCTGAGGCACAGAGAGTACCGTAAGCCTGAAGTGCTGTCACCAAGGGTGGATTGTTCACAGTAACATCAAAGTTCGGCCATTTTAAATTCTTTTGAAGAGAAATAATTCAGACATATCTCAAACATGTCTTTAAGCTGGTACTACCTGTTCTTTTTCCTGCCACTATCAAAAGATAAGGAATTTGAAAGAGGCTCTAAATATTTTAACATGTTCAGACAAACAGAGTAAAAAAGAACATGGAAAAACAGGTGGCATGCACTTGTAAAACAGCCTCTGAAAGCATTTCCATGGTAAGAATGATTGCCTTGAAAACTGGTGCTATCACCACTCTGTGAAGATGACATAGCAAGTGTTGTGGCACACAACCTTCATCTAACTACCCTCTGTGAGCAGAAACTTTAATGATTATAACATATTGAACCAATTCTCATATTACCTTATTACTCTTTTTCACAAAAAGAAAAAAAATTATAAAAAAAAGTTTTCTCAGGGATGCTTTTATTCTGTACATCTTTAAAACTGAAACCCCTGCTTTGCTTTGTTTTGGTTTGGGGTTCTTTCTGTTCGGTTTTCCTTTTTTACCCAGAAGTATCTTGTTTACATCTGTTTGGCAAATGGATAAAATCCTTTTGATTACTTTTTAGTTCAATGCTTCTAGCACCTGTTTGTATATGCTCGTGTACCTGGCGGTCCTGTCAGATTCCTCCTGTAAGATTTTTTATTTTTTTATTCTAATAAAAGATGTAATCCATGTAGACACACCACAGTTATATCTCCTGACAAGCTACAGGAATGATAGGCAGAACCAGCTGTGGTGAAGACAGAGCAAATTAGAGAATCTGTAACATTTTTACATTTTGTAAAACCTAAGTGTACTTGTAAGACATGTTCTGATCGAAAGAGATATGAATCCAACAACTAAAACCATCTTCTATGACAGCAGATGACAAGATGTTAAACCCACTTCAACCAGTATGGCCCTCGGCAAAACTTTAATACAACAAGAGAAAAATCCCAATATAAAATGTTAAGTTGAACATATGCAAGGAATTACTTAGGTTAACTGAGTTTAATTCATATATTTTTCAGTTTTCCAGCCACCAGTTACTTTCCCTTCCCTCAATCCCTCCCCATAGTACAGTCTGTAAATAATACTACAGGCTACTTTGGATAATACAGCCAAGTGGATTAGAGCCTTTGCATACATTCAAAAAGAAAAATTGTCAAAAAACTTTAATTGCTGAGATTTCTTAAATAGCAGTGCTTTCCAGGAATGCTTGTTTATTTCTATATTAGATGATTAATAGAACAATATCTGCCATTTATTGATCTTAAAAAAGGTTCCGTATCCTGAAAGTCAAGGGTCTCAAAACAAGACACACATAGCAACAGAAGGGACTTTAAACAACAAAAACCTTATTAATGGAGAAAGAAAGTTCAACTTACATAACGGAGCATGTAAGGGAGTAAATCAATGCAAGAGTTTTAAACCCCAAGCAGAAGATTGGGAAACTGACGGAAGAATAATTTTGTTAAACGTAGCAGAACTTTTATGTTTTCAGAAAGCAGATGAGGAATGCTGTACACACTAGTGAGGTGAAAGGGAGAGATTTAGAAATGACCTTGAATTTGACAATGCCAACTGACTAATGGACAGTGAAGATTTCTTCCAAGAAATCAGAAGGTAATATGTCTTGATTCATCATCATCATCATGGATAGA